>JABWTJ010001237.1:0-53855 GCA_016801875.1 Solanum sitiens | reverse complement strand
TTCCCCTAGATTGCTTCCAAGCTTCATACCACAATATAGCCACACCCTTTAATCTGTATGCAGCTAGCTCAAGTGCTTCTTTACCACTTACATGCATAATATCCAAAGTGCGTTGGATTTGATCTATAAAGTCTTGGGGATCTTCATTAGGATCTGACCCGGTAAATGATGGAGGGTCCAAGTTAAGAAAATCACGTATCCGTGTTCCAGCTGATCTAACTACACCACTAGTACCTGCAACTGGACCTTCTTGCCTTTGGCCATGACCAGCAACTATACGAGTCAATAATTGGACTGCATTCCTCAAATCTTGCTCGGTAGCATTAATAGGGGGTTCCTGAGGTTCATCTTCCCTCCTTATTTCTTCAGGAGATGGAGGCGTCGAGGAAGTCTGCGATAGAGACTCATCTTGAGCCCCACTTTGAACAGCTTGACTTGGTGGTGGTTGGCTGGTCCCTTCTTGGGCAGCCACTTCTACTCGTTTACCAGTACTTTTACTCCTTCTCGTAATCGGCATCTTTGCTATAATAAAACAATTGAGGAATTAGATATGATTCACCTACAACACAAGTTCTATCGCACGATCTAAGAAATGAAAGAAATGAGACAACTCCTATATGTCCCGTAGCCTCCTGTTTATAAATGTGGTGCACAACACATCCATAAGCAAGACTCTACACAGACACGGCTTTGTAGACTCCCTAGGATGACCTGCTCTGATACCACTTTTGTCACGCCTCAAAACCCATTAAGACGGACAGGCACCCGATGCCCTAAAGGCCCGAGAGAACCAACCTACAACCTGTTCTTACTGAGCATATACTATAACAATTGAGACAAGTTAACTTTGGATGCAGCGATACAAACCAACGTAAGTAGGTCCAAAAGTTATATACAAGACTTGGCTGTTTAGGCCACAACTCCTTAAGACACAACTGAACCATGTACATACGTCTACAAAGCCTCTAAAAGATAGAAGACTAGAGTAGGTCGGGACAGACCCTGCCTTACCCTTAACTACGATACAATACCAAACGAATTTACCAAGGACTTAATAAAGCTCCGAATCAACTTGGAGCTCACCAAAAGTAGCAGAATTTCGAGTGCTCCTACTGAGGAGGTCTACTAGCTGGAGTACCTGAGCCTGCAGCATGAAATGCAGCGTCCCCAATACGGGACATCAGTACGAAAAATGTACTGAATATGTAAGGCAAAAAGTATATGTAATACAAGGCACAAATGAAATCAAGTAGCAACATATGAGTGCATAGATTAGGAGAGAAGACCACCTTTGCTTACTCTTGTGGAATCAAGTAAGCTACATTCTTTTCTTTACCTTCTTTGTATGTTATAATTTTTGTTGGGCATGTGATACAAGTGACCAGCTGATCAGTGGTAGAAGAGGATGACCCATGCTAGGCGTATTAACCCCTGGGATGCGGTCCTCATAATTACACAACTTGGGATCAGCCCATGCTAAGCTTTCGCCCCTGAGCTGCCACCCTTCTATACCAATAGGGATCGGCCCATGCTAGGCTTTCGCCCCTAAGCTGCCACCCTTAATTAAATAGATTTCTTCACTTAGATTCTTTAATCTTTGAGATTATTGTTAATCAGTTCATAACTCTTTTGAGATGTTATTTTGGATAATCGTAATATTTTGAGATGTTGATTTGGTGGTCATAATCATCTTAGAGACATGAAATTATGGAACAGTAGTGGAATACATGAAAAAAATACTTTGAGGCAGTAACAATGACATAAGGAGCTATGAAACATCAACACCTTACTTTAAGACCTTAATGGCACAATTGACTTCAATTGGTTAGGAGAAGGATTCATCAAACTTTCTTTTGCAAATACCATTTCTATAACAGCACAAGGGGAAATTACACAAGTATAGAGTAGTGAACATATAATGAAGTAGTTCCATGTACTTAGAATGGGGAAAGAAATATTGTTAGCTATTTGGAGATAGTACGCTGCCACCATGCTTTCTTTTCTAGAAATAGAACTTATGAGAATCACTTCATTGATATTAATTGCAGGTGGCAGATTTCATGCCAAAAGGATATAGAATCGAATAGCCTTACATACCTTATTTTTCTGACCAATACCACTATCACGATTCAGCCTTCCTTATTGGGTGCTAATCTACAACATAAGTCATGATTAAGCTAACATCAGCAGCTAATCACAATAAGGTTCTCCAAAACAGTAGCTAAAAATATTTGATGGAAATCAGGCCCATACAACCCTTACATAAATGGTGAACCACCACACCCTTCCTCTACACATTAATACAACTTCAAACATCATTCCCAGAGATACCCAAACAGCCCTCAACAACAATATTCATAAGGCAGCCACTAACAATCTCAAATCTTTCAGCATAATAGGAGAATATTGACTCAAAGATTTATCACAATCCATGAATTCTTGATAATCATATACAAAATTCTCCACTCCAAACATTATCAAAGAGAGGAAAACAAATGGGTTGAAGTCTTACCTTAATTCTGAAAATTTATCCTCTAAACTTGTACTTCAAGAATTCAAACTCTCCTTCAAACTCTTACTTGAAAAATTAGACAGCACTCAAGAACTCTAAGGTGTTTTAGGGCTGCTAATTGAAGCCAAGAGAGACCAAGAAAGAACTTAGGAAATCTGAAACTTTTGCAAGTTCAAAATGGAGAATAAGACTTGATCCTTATCCTTTGAAAAAGGAGGTGTTATGGCCGACACTCTTGACCAATTTTGGGCCATATAATGTCAAGTAGGTGCCCCACCTGCTTGTCCTTTTAACTTGGGCCCTTTTGGACTTAATATTATTGGACCTTGGCTGTCCATTTTTCCTTTGTTCTTTTAATCAGCTTGGGACAGATTAGTGCAAGTAGGTGGTACACACTTGGCCTAATAACATGGTAAAACAAATCTTAGGAGGTCATGCACTTACCTAGTTTCACTTGGGCTTTATCCATAATGGGCCAATTGGCAGATTTGGCTGCTGGGCCTTCTTTCATTCACAATTTTCTTTAATAGGTTTGGGCTTCAAATGAGCCCCTAAATATAAGCCTAAATCTGGTCAATCAAACTTGGGCCCTTTAACTATAATATAGATCAAGTAGGTGATGCAGCTGCTAGATCAATTACCACCTTACTATAATTACTTAAATACTTTCCATTGGAGTTAACTTGCAATACATATGCTAAAATGTGCAAGGCATTACATCACCTTCCAAGCTAGTTTAAACCAACACTAATCATGTAAGAAACATGATCCCTCACCTACACTATAAGTATAAGTCAAGTATAACATGAATAGAACTACCACATACAAAAATACAGGCTGTTACATATCGGGTTTGCTGTGCAATGACCAAGAATAACCTAGTGTAATTACTTAAGTCTAGCTAGCCTCTTGATTATCCTATCCTAACACCTTTGGTATCGTTCATTTCATTATGTGTATTCTTTGATGCTGGCCTCATTCTTTCTTTGGGAACTCTAACCTTAACCGACATAGATCATGTGAGCATCATGAAATCCAGTGTATAACCCCACACCGAAAAGAGGTGGAATCACCGGCCAAAGTGAACCAAAACATTCTAGCGTATAAAGGGAATTGAACCCTGCTAGATCCCTATATTGGCAGTATAGGTTCAAAGACTAGGAGATATAAGGAGACCCATACCCAGCATGCCGAACAGTCTCATCTCATGAGAGTTACGTAAACCTCCGCCCTTCCTGAAGGAAGGCATCACCGCTCATAGCTAGCCTATCGGTGCTCAGTATAAAGTTCCATTACATTCAACTCATACATCATGGAAGCTGGCTTCTAGCATGAGGACATCATAGCTCATTAGATGATTTCTCATCTCATCATTAGTATTAAGTATGCATTAACTTGAATACTTTCATTAGAGTGTTCATAGAGACTGGTGTCTTCATTAGCTTTACACTCTCATAGGTGAGTACGTTTTGGTAACATTTACTTAGGCTCATTTGAGATTGCTCTCATCTTTCACATTAGCCTCTTATCAAACTATCACCTCATTCATTAACTTTAACACATTTGCTTTTCATAATTACTCACCCCTTCACGTGAATGTTTATTTCATCATATGCCAATGCACTTGGCCATTTAGTGTGTTTCACACTATTACTTAACCCTTCTAGGGTTACATCATTTTATCACATACATCTTAGGCTCACCTACTATTAAACGTATGCTAGACTTATGAGTCCACACATACAAGCCATGAGGCTTCATTCATAGTTTGTCTAAGTGATTCATGTTTACCCAAGATTATGTGGTACAAGACTTATGCATCTTGTAGGTATGCGAAGATATTGATTTTGATCTTTAGAGGCAACATTCATTAAATATTTGTTTACGTCTGACTTATGTGTCAATACAGAATTGGGCAAGGGAACCCGATTTCGAATCCCTTGGGCAACACTTAATCTTATATTAAACTTGGTGATTGCATTTTTCAGATTTGGGGGACCCTAGTTCGATCCCCATCAGCTCCATAATATTTCCTTTCTTTTTCCCCTCTCTTTTTCGTCCAAGGCAAGAGGTTGGGGGTTCAATCCCCACTCTCCACATTTATTTTTCTCCTTTATTTTTCTCCTAACTCTCTCATCCATTCAAGAGGTTGGGGGTTCAATCTCCACTCTCCACATTTATTTTTTTCCTTTATTTTTCTCCTAACTCTCTCATCTATTCAAGAGGTTGTGGGTTCAATCCCCACTCTCCACATTTATTTTTCTCCTTTATTTTTCTCCTAACTCTCTCATTCATTCAAAAGGTTGGAGGTTCAATCCCCACTCTCCACATTTATTTTTCCTTTCATTTTTTTATGAAATTTTTATGTAATTTACATTTGGTGAGGTCTTGGGTTCAATTCCCAATGACCTCACAATTTTTTAAAAAAAAATAAAAAATTAGTCATTTTGGCCGAGACTACAAATTTCCAGTCTCTTCCAATCCATTTTTCTCTCATTCTTTTGTTGATTGTTTTGTAGTATTTTGAGTGACATTCAGTCAGCCACCTTAACCTTTTATGAAAATCACGTTTTTAGCATTTTTACACACTCAAAACACAACATTTACCATACAAACTTCAGGCAGCAAACATAGTCAAATTTTTAGCACACGCATGCTCAAAACAGTCCACTTAATGCACTTTTTCGGAATATATTTTTCATCCTTTACATAATTTCTTACCACACATTCAACACATAATCACAACCAGACCTAACATTATCTACCAGAAGACATACCAACGCATGCTTTGAATCGTTCAAAGGATCTAATGACAGGGGCATGCAACGGGGACAACCTTAGTCTTTCAATCGTGATTTAAACTGAACCTTAAGGGTCTCTTGGGAAAGGGACCAAGAGATAAGAAAACCCATACCTTAATGTCGTTCAAAACTTGTTTAAATGCTGCCAATTTACCATGAAACCAAGCCTCACCATCGAAACTTCAAGCACAATCCGGTCAAGAACTTGTTGTTGATTTTCGTTTTTAGCTTAGTTTTTCGTTCGAGTTTTTGTGTGTAAGTTCTTCAAGAGTGAAGAACTATTATTTTCAGTTATTTTAATGATAAAAACGTGAGAATCAGAGTGAGAGACGTGAGAATGAGAGGATTAGGATTATGATTAGGATTAGGAGAGTTAGGTGGAGACTAAGTCAAACTAGGACTCCTCATTATTTATTAATTTTATTATTATTATTTTTTTATTAAAAATCTGATTTTTCCCTAATTCACTTAATAAAATTAAATCAATTTAATCCTTGCTTCCACCAAGGCTCGAACCCGGGTGAAGCTAGATTTTGCTTAAAGGGTCAAATTCGGCAACCTCTACCCGAATTGCCCCTCCACCATATTAATTAATTAATTAATTAAATATTTAGGGTAATTACAATACTATCCTTAGCCTGGAAAAGACCATTTTACCCCTAGATCCTCCAAACTTAAGATTACCCCTTTTTAAGTCTGGTTAAGACTCATCCAGGTAAATCTTCATATTCGGGTGCCCTACATGGCTGGACCCAACCTTTCCTAGCTCAACTCACCAAGTTAGTTGGCTTGGTTGTTGCAGAGGTTCAGAGGTCTGGTTCTACATGCATCAATTCGTGTGAACCCGGTCTAATCTAGGCATTCTAGATACGTTAGACATTACTTAGCATAGTCATTTTTAGGGTTGTTACATTATCCCCCCTTAAGAACATTCATCCCCGAATGACACTACACATCATTTTAAAATAAAGAGGGTGATTTTTGAAGATATCTTGACATTCTTAAGACTTTATGCTTTGTGAATTTATGTTTCACACTTACTCTAGATAATGCTTATTACTCTAGCTTATCTGAAACTTCATATTTGAGATTGAGTAACTTCCTTCTCAATTGCACTTAACTTGATGCACCTCACAACTCATGCAACTCAAAAATCATGTCCACGCTATACGAAAACAGCAACATGACATGCAAACATGAATTCATTTTAACTCACATGGTGCAATTATTACTCATATGATTATGGACTAACAACACCAAGTCGACTATTGCACTAAAACTTAGAGTTTCTTAAACAAAACCATCCTTAGGAGGAGTATATCTAACCCCTTAGATAACATCTTGTTGGCCTTAAGATTTGAAATTCTATGGCTTTGTTGGATTAATCCACGCCCTACCCATTTATACCCTATCTCATTTTACAACTGAAACCTCACTACCCTGGTTTGATAGTCTATGGTAGCATAACACTTATGGATAAAATCCATACCTAAGCTATTCAATGCTTTTTATTGGTGAATATCTGATTCACATATTTGTAGGTTGGTGCACATCCTTGAAACCTACTAGCAGCTTCACATTAATAGACTAAGGAACTTCTTCCTAAACTAGTCTCATCAAAGCATACAACATAAATAAACACATAAGTCACCTAGGTCAGCAACCAACATGATGACTCCAACATATTAACTTCATACTAGTAAATAAAACCATACACATGAAAAACTAATTTAGGCTACGCACCCGAGACATCACCAGAGGTGTCTTCCCCTACAACCCTAGACTTGAGTGCGAAGAATCGTTGCCTCCTTAGAGCCTCTTCACTTGGACCATTCGGCTGAACTTTCTCCTTCCCTTTTTCTCGACCTCTCATATACGGACAATCCTTCATCATGTGACCCGGTTTTTCCACAACTGTTACAAGCGTTAGAGACCCTCCTAAACTCTCCTCCATGAAGTTCACCACACTTCCTACAAGGTGGCCTCTCCTGAGGTGTATCAACTTCACTGTTTCTCTTAACTCTGGGCTCGGAATCCCTTTCATAGCGAGCCTTGGATGAACTTGACTCCCCTTGGTGGGAGAGTCCCTTCTTAAACCTGGGCTTATTCCTGATTTCAGTACTGCTCTTCCTTGAAAAATTCTTCTCAGCTGGCCTTGACCTGTTCCCTGCCCTAGTATGCTTCCTCTTCCTGCATTCCTCCACTTGTTGGACATGGACCATAAGCCTGGAAAGGCTCATGCAGCATAGCTGCCCTACACTCCTCCTCGAGATTCTAAGTAATCTTACATCCAGTGTAAACGAGAGGATTCATCCTCATGAAGTCCCTTAACCTGCTAGCCATGGTGCTGGCATGTGGGTTCTTCCTGGGAACACCTTGTTGCTCCGCCTTCGTTTCTCCTTGTATTCATCTTTCTGAATCTCAAGAGTTGGTGTTAGGTACGCTCTTAACACCAAGAAACAGATGTTAGAGAAGGCACGATATGATCAGAAGAAGGGAATTTTTCCTAATTTATGCTTAATTACTTAAATTTCAATACAATTCCATGAAGAACCCATGATTCCATTAATCTTTTAATTTAGCCTATAATGTGGGTCTTGTGATCATGATTAGATGATGATAAAATTGTTATTAGATTGTGATGAATTGCTTATTGTAAGATCTCGAAAATGACTTGGGTGAAGCTAGAGCCTAACGTGGTTGTTATGGTGGTCTAAGGTCCTAAAATGGTCTATAAAGTGTATTTGAGGCAGTAGTATAAAGGTAGTGTGTCAAGTTTTGTGAAGTTTTGAGGTTCCAAAGATGTGTCTTGAAATGACCTTGTGTGTCTAAGCATGTTTCGTTGAGTTTTAGGTGTTCGTTTTGGATGAAACTCATGTGGTAAATCCTAAACTTGTATACGTACATGTTTGGGTTGTAAAAGTCCGTGTACGACTCCATGTAGGACCCACAAGGGGCCCTAGAGGAGGACCCAACTTGGAGCTCAACACTGCTAGGCAGTGGCAATCGACGACCCAAATGACGGTCAGTCGACCAGGCAACAGCTCGTCGATGGGTCTCGTTGATGGAGCCACCTCGCCTGCAGGTTGAGGAGTTTCAGGTTCAAACAATGAGACCCCATCAACGGGGCGTGGGTGTGACCACGGACCATCGATGCTTGCGTCGATGGGCTGTGTGTTTTCCTACTAGCTTTCTGTTAAATTGAGGGGTGAAGTTGTAAATTCACCCCATGCCCCTATTAGTCTTTGGACGGTTGTTTTGAGTGTTTATGGGTATTTTAAGAGTATATAATTCATTAAACTCTCATTTAAACCCTAACACTAAGATCAAAACATATTCCCTCCAAAAGATTCTCCAAAAACCTCCTTGAGAGTTCAAAGTGAAGATGAAGCTTGAAGATGGATCTTCAATGGAGTTTCTTCTTCAATTAGCATTGGGTTCTTCAAATTAGGTATGGGAGTTCATCATCTAAGGCTTTATATCACCTTAGAACCAATTTCAAAGATGATTTTCCAAGGATTTTTAAAAGATGAAAAACTTCCAATTTCTACTCTATGTCTTGGGTTCTTGCATGAATGGTTTTGAAACGTTAAGATATGATGTTACTGATGTTTAATTGATGTTTTTCAATGAAATTCGCCATGAACCCTTGATCTTCTCAATTCTCTAATTTTCACTAAAATATGGGTCAATTTATTATGCTTTGAGATTGATGAGTTCATGTAGAGATTGTTATGGGCTTTTGATTCATGTATAGATTATGTATGTATGATGTATAGGCTGGTTCAATTTGATTAATTGAGTAATGGATACTCTTAGATCTATTGCATGCTAAGATTATTGAATTGGTGATGACCTAATGCTTATAGATTCTAGTGTAGATTTCTATGGGCTTTCTAATGATGTAAGAATTGTATTCATTTGATATCTAATTGGTCTTAGATTAGTAAATATATATTGAATTGACTTAGATTCATTGAGTATTATGATTTATGCTTTGGATTGATGTTCATGGCCATGGGTAAGGGCCTTATGGTATTGATTTGGATGATTTAGCTTTGGATTGAAGTTGTGAGTTCAAATGGGTGGTTTGTTGCCCTAATTCCTTTCATATTATGTATAGCTATTGTAATTTATGTCTTGAATTATGTGTGATTGGTATGGTCCACTTATAGTGGCGGTGTTATGTGAATTGATGTGGACGTGTCGGAGTTATTTTAAGTATTATGATGATCTTGGCCTTGTCGGCATTACTTGAAGTATTATGATGATTTGTATAGTTAATTTATGTGAAGTATGAGCATGTCAATCTATATGTGAAGTAATCTGAATGTATGTGTTCTTTCTATGTATGTTAGGAAATCATGTGGACTATGACTATGTCTTTATGTGTGTAGTCTTAGGGTTGATACATGATTATTCCTATTTGACTATTTGAGTCTATGTTGGATATATTGATTATGTATAGTAGTGTATAGGGTGACTTAAAGATAATAACTGGTGTTCCTATGTGCTCCTAGAATGACATGTAATAAGTGTTAAAGAGAAGTATGTGGTGTCTTGTTTTGGTTGACTTGTGTCCCTTACTTGATGCTTGTATGAATATGAATATGTGATGTCTTGAATTAGGATGCTAAAGCCTCTTAGTTTTGAGTGTATGAATGACATGTGACCTTGAATGTTGTTAAGAGAGTCTTTATACTAAGCCTTGAACCTAGTGGTAAGGTTATGAATGTTGAAGTAGAAAGTCGTAATGGTATCCTTCAAAGTAAAGGAGGATGGACTTAAGGTTGATTGGCTGGATTGGCATCATATCAAACCTTAGGAAAGTCATAATGAGCTTCTTGTCGCCATTGTAAGGTAACCCTAAAGGACCTCTTTGGTAGGGTAAATGTAATTGGGTTATGAACTAGATATGGAACCCCTAATGTGGATTACTCTATGAGAACAAAGGCTAGCACCGAGTGAGCATGGTAAGGGAAGTAGTTATAGTTAAAGGATGAGACTAGAATACAAAGCACGCCCTTCATATTCCTTAACCATGTGCCCACATGGGATGTGTGCACGTTCTACAATTGGCAAGTAGAACACCCTCCATCAGAGTAGGTTACCACTCTGGATTCCATGCCTTGCTAGAATGGTATATGTCGGTTATTGCCTATTCTCATCATATGGGATACTTAGTAGCATTAGAGAAGTTCTATGAATTTTAGGTGGTGGTATGTGACGCTATCTAGGCATTGCACAATAGGCTTTGAAGATGTTGTCCCTTGGTCTTCTTCAAGACAATTACATGAATGTCCTTTATGTGATGAATGTCTCTTAATGAACTAATGAATGTAATGACTTGAGTTAAGAAAGTATGTTAAATGAATAAGTACTTATCTAGAGTAGTTAAGGGTTGTCTAGTCAAGGTGCGAAGGGGGCATACGAATGTCACTTCTTATCTTACCTAGATAAGTCTTAAGAATGACTCTAGTTAGGGAAAATGGTTGTTTATGTAGACATGATCCAAACTTAGTTAATCTTAAGGATTACTTAGGTAATCTTAAAGAGGTCAATCATGGACGTTATTTTTTTGATTTACTTAAGTAAGTCTTTTGATAGCCATTGGAAGCAAAATGTCATATTATCTATGTGTTGATGTATTAAGTGAGAATGATTCTATCTTCGGTAATCTGTAGGATCCCTTGCGTGTGTGCGAAAGGGATTGTATGAGCAGTCGCTCCACACTCAAGTGAACCTTCGAATCCACTTAGGTAGAAAGATCTCATGTTGATGTGCTTGATGTAATGTAATTGAATATGTCTCATTCTAAGTAGTCTTGAGGATAATTTAGGAATGCTTTGAGAGGGTGTATGGACGGTCTCTCTTTGTGTGACTTAAGTGAGTCTTAGGACAGCTTTTAGTGGGTTGACTTCATACTAGAATATGTCAAATGTAAAGGCTAAGCTCTTCACTGTAACACAGTGAAGGAACATTACTGTACAGTGAAGTAGTTCACTGGAAAGTGAGCTTTAAAATGTGAATAATAGCTTGGATGATTTGTTATGTATTTCTAAAGTGTTAAATGTTGTTCTTATGATTATAGTATGATGTTTTAATCGAAATTCATGAAAAGCATGCTATTTACTAAATGTCCCTTTTTCATGGTTTGTGCATGGCTTCCATACTTAGTACATCTAATATGCGTTCCCTTCTTTTACTTTTGACTAAAGTGTAGGGAATTGGAAGTTTGATGTGCCATGGAGGATGGATAGGTTTCTAAGGGTTGAAGATGAAGTATTGGTGATTCCTCATTGATTCGAGGACAATATCCACATGATCCGTTATGTCTCAAGTCTTTACTTTATGACTTGTATGGGCTTAGTTCCAAGCGTTGTATACTCTAAAGTTTAGATGGTTCAAAGGGTTATTGTAACGGTTTAATGTTTTAATGAAAGTCTTCCGCTTGTGAATTGTTTTTGAAAAGAATTTTTTTTGTGTGAAGAAAGTTTTAAATTCTTACTCATTTTAGTATGATTATGCAGTGAATGATACGAGAGGCTTAAATGAGACTTCTTGAAGTGTCATTTGCCGTGTGACAACACAAGAATACTCTAACTTCTAGGGTGTACTTGTGGGATGTTACAAGCTTTGTATAAGAGCATAAGGTTTGGGAGTGTCGTAGTTGTCTTATGAACCACATCTAATAGAGTCTTGTTTATAATGTGAAGCGCGCCACATTATGAATAAGAGGCTATTGGGTGCTCGGAAAAGTTTCACTTCTTCATTCCTCTAATCATGCCTAAAAGCTTTGTATATGGTGTCTTTCCCTTGTTTCTCTTATGTATTGGTACCTTGAGGTTGACTTTATGAAGATTGGGTTGAGGGAGAGAAAAGATGAGATGTGACTTGATAGATGAGGTGTGAAAAATTGTGTTGATGACCCTGGGTCGGTTTGCTCGCCTTTGAAAGGTAGTGTAGTTGGAATGAATGGTAAGGTATAGAATTAGAAATGTGAAGGAGTGGTTGTTCAGATAGTTTGAAGTTGTTTAAGACCCCAACCATAGAAAGGAAGTTGAAGAGATTTGAAAGAGTAATGGTGAGTTTCTCCTAGTAAGGGGGGATGTAATGGTTATATGGTTGAACCTTGAGAGTCTTTAGTTCTCATGAGCTAGACTTTGGGTGAGAAAGTATTAGTGAGGTTTTAGGTTCCTTAAGAGAGTTCCTTGTAGTGATGCTGTTGACCTTAGAATGGGTTTCTCCTAAGTGGGGGAGTATGGTGAAGAGTATGGTTGTTGGGAGTAAGGTACCCTTAAACTTTATTTATGTGTTTATTCAAGCCTAAAACGAAGAGTTCATAGTAACTTGATTTGTGTAGGAGTCTTTTGTAGAAAATGAGTTCCTAACATTCTCCTTATGATATGCATGTTTAGTTAAAATTGAATTTCATTAACTTCTTGCATTTGTGTATTTTATGAAGCCGTGATCATGTTGTAAAAGATGTTTATATGATGTTACCTTTCATATTAGCATGTTTATTTCATGAATTGCTTAAAAGTTGCATTTTTGAAAAAGTTGCTCAAATCACTGAAGGTTCTGCTTCTTCGCTATGAACATTTTCAAAAAATTTGACTAATTGATTCTTTGGTCTAAAATTGTTGTTATGTTGTTATAAATGCTTTATCTGAGCATGATATTGAATATAAAATGAGTTTTTACTATTTGGAATGAAGCATGTGAGTTTTGTAGCATGATGAGTTACAGAATTTTATATAGTTTCTTGTTGTGTTGTGAATCTCTTGCTTAAGTGGTACTGATGTTTTATCCTTGATTGTATGTTATATGGAATATTTATGAGCTGCTACTTGAATCCTTACTCTTGGAAGTGTTCGGAGAGTGGCAAGTGTCATTCGAGGACGAATGTTGTCCAAGTGGGGGAGATTGTAAGGTCCCGAAAATGACTTAGGTATAAGGTCCTAAAAATTTCTATTAAGTGTTATTGAGGCAGTAGATAAGAGTTTAGGTGCATTGGAAGTCAAACGTCAAGGGAGGATCAAGACGTTTGACGACTATGTCACCTATGTGCCTCATATGTGGTTGTATGTGATTATGTGTGATTCATGAGCTAATAAGGTCCTTAAATGAGTTTATATGGTGTATTCAGTGTGTCAATTTTCGTGAACTTTGGAGGTCAAACTCTCAAAAACGTCCATGACGTTCGAAAGATGTGTCTTGAAATGAATTTGTGTGTCTAAGCATGTTTCATCGAGTTTTATGTCACGCCTCAAAACCCATTAAGACGGACAGGCACTCGATGCCCTAAAGGCCCGAGAGAACCAACCTACAACCTATTCTTACGGAGCATATACTATAACAATTGAGACAAGTTAACTTTGGATGCAGCGATACAAACCAACGTAAGTAGATCCAAAAGTTATATACAAGACTTGGCCGTTTAGGCCACAACTCCTTAAGAGACAACTGAACCATGTACATACGTCTACAAAGCCTCTAAAAGATAGAAGACTAGAGTAGAAGAATTTCGAGTGCTCCTACTGAGGAGGTCTACTAGCTGGAGTACCTGAGCCTGCAGCATGAAATGCAGCATCCCCAATACGGGACGTCAGTACGAAAAATGTACTGAATATGTAAGGCAAAAAGTATATGTAATACAAGGCACAAATGAAATCAAGTAGCAACATATGAGTGCATAGATTAGGAGAGAAGACCACCTTTGCTTACTCTTGTGGAATCAAGTAAGCTACATTCTTTTCTTTACCTTCTTTGTATGTTATAATCTTTGTTGGGCATGTGATACAAGTGACCAGCTGATCAGTGGTAGAAGAGGATGACCCATGCTAGGCGTATTAACCCCTGGGATGCGGTCCTCATAATTACACAACTTGGGATCGGCCCATGCTAGGCTTTCGCCCCTGAGCTGCCACCCTTCTATACCAATAGGGATCGGCCCATGCTACTCTATCCTCCATAGTAGCTACTACATTAGGAGCATACCTGGCCAAGGAATTAAATTTGAGACTATACTCCCTCACACTCATATTTCCTTGGTGGAGATTTAAGAACTGATCCGCACGGGCCTCTCGGATCTCCAATGGCAGATAATGATCAAGGAATGCCTTTTTAAACTCTTTCCACATAGCTGAAGGTGCATTTATTCCCCTAGATTGCTTCCAAGCTTCATACCACAATATAGCCACACCCTTTAATCTGTATGCAGCTAGCTCAAGTGCTTCTTTACCACTTACATGCATAATATCCAAAGTGCGTTGGATTTGATCTATAAAGTCTTGGGGATCTTCATTAGGATCTGACCCGGTAAATGATGGAGGGTCCAAGTTAAGAAAATCACGTATCCGTGTTCCAGCTGATCTAACTACACCACTAGTACCTGCAACTGGACCTTCTTGCCTTTGGCCATGACCAGCAACTATACGAGTCAATAATTGGACTGCATTCCTCAAATCTTGCTCGGTAGCATTAATAGGGGGTTCCTGAGGTTCATCTTCCCTCCTTATTTCTTCAGGAGATGGAGGCGTCGAGGAAGTCTGCGATAGAGACTCATCTTGAGCCCCACTTTGAACAGCTTGACTTGGTGGTGGTTGGCTGGTCCCTTCTTGGGCAGCCACTTCTACTCGTTTACCAGTACTTTTACTCCTTCTCGTAATCGGCATCTTGGCTATAATAAAACAATTGAGGAATTAGATATGATTCACCTACAACACAAGTTCTATCGCACGATCTAAGAAATGAAAGAAATGAGACAACTCCTATATGTCCCGTAGCCTCCTGTTTATAAATGTGGTGCACAACACATCCATAAGCAAGACTCTACCCAGACACGGCTTTGTAGACTCCCTAGGGATTACCAAATGCCTGAGCCCACTGTTTGTCACGCCTCCAAACCCATTAAAAGACGGACAGGCACCCGATGCCCTAAAGGCCCGAGAGAACCAACCTGCAACCTGTTCTTACTGAGCATATCCTATAGACAATTTAGACAAGGTTAACGTTTGATGCAGCGATACAAACCAACGTAAGAAGATCCAAAGTTATATACAAGACTTGGCCCAGTTTAGGCCACAACTCCTAAGACACACTGAACATGTACATACGTCTTTTTTACCAAGCCTCTAAAAATAGGAAGAACAGAGTAGGTCGGGACAGCCCGCCTTACCCTTAACTACGATACAATACCAAACGAATTTACCAAGGACTTAATAAAGCTCCGAATCAACTTGGAGCTCACCAAAAGTAGCAGAATTTTGAGTGCTTCTACTGAGGAGGTCTACTAGCTGGAGTACCTGAGCCTGCAGCATGAAATGCAGCGTCCCCAATACGGGACGTCAGTACGAAAAATGTACTGAATATGTAAGGCAAAAGTATATGTAATACAAGGCACAAATGAAATCAAGTAGCAACATATGAGTGCATAGATTAGGAGAGAAGACCACCTTTGCTTACTCTTGTGGAATCAAGTAAGCTAGATTCTTTTCTTTACCTTCTTTGTATGTTATAATCTTTGTTGGGCATGTGATACAAGTGACCAGCTGATCAGTGGTAGAAGAGGATGACCCATGCTAGGCGTATTAACCCTGGGATGCGGTCCTCATAATTACACAACTTGGGATCGGCCCATGCTAGGCTTTCGCCCCTGAACTGCCACCCTTCTATACCAATAGGGATCGGCCCATGCTAGGCTTTCGCCCCTGAGCTGCCACCCTTAATTAAATAGATTTCTTCACTTAGATTCTTTAATCTTGAGATTATTGTTAATCAGTTCATAACTCTTTTGAGATGTTATTTTGGATAATCGTAACACTTTGAGATGTTGATTTGGTGGTCATAATCATCTTGGAGACATGAAATTACAGAACAGTAGTGGAATACATGAAAACAATACTTTGAGGAAGTAACAATGACATAAGGAGCTATGAAACATCAACACCTTACTTTAAGACCTTAATGGCACAATTGACTTCAATTGGCTTAGGAGAAGGGTTCATCAAACTTTCTTTTGCAAATACCATTTCTATAACAGCACAAGGGAAAATTACACAAGTATAGAGTAGTGAACATATAATGAAGTAGTTCCATGTACTTAGAATGGGGAAAGAAATATTGTTAGCTATTTGGAGATAGTACGCTGCCAATATGCTTCCTTTTCTAGAAATAGAACTTATGGGAATCACTTCACTGATATTAATTGCAGATGGCAGATTTCATGCCAAAAGGATATAAAATCGAATAGCCTTACATACCTTATTTTTCTGACCAATACCACTATCACGATTCAGCCTTCCTTATTGGGTGCTAATCTACAACATAAGTCATGATTAAGCTAACATCAGCAGCTAATCACAATAAGGTCCTCCAAATCAGTAGCTAAAATATTTGATGGAAATCAGGCCCAAACAACCCTTACATAAATGGTGAACCACCACACCCTTCCTCTACACATTAATACAACTTCATACATCATCTCCCAAGCTACCCAAACAGCCCTCAACAACAATATTCATAAGGCAGCCACTATCAATCTCAAATCTTTTAGCATAATAGGAGAATATTGACTCAAAGATTTATCACAATCCATGAATTCTTGATAAACATATACAAAATTCTCCACTCCAAACATTATCAAAGAGAGGAAAACAAATGGGTTGAAGTCTTACCTTAATTCTGAAATTTATCCTCTAAACTTGTACTTCAAGAATTCAAACTCTCCTTCAAACTCTTACTTGAAAAATTAGACAGCACTCAAGAACTCTAAGGTGTCTTAGGGCTGCTAATTGAAGCCAAGAGAGACCAAGAAAGAACTTAGGAAATCTGAAACTTTTGCAAGTTCAAAATGGAGAATAAGACTTGATCCTTATCCTTTGAAAAAGGAGGTGTTATGGCCGACACTATTGACCAATTTTGGGCCATATAATGTCAAGTAGGTGCCCCACCTGCTTGTCCTTTTAACTTGGGCCTTTTTGGACTTAATATTATTGGACCTTGGCTGTCCATTTTCCCTTTGTTCTTTTATTCCACTTGGGACAGATTAATGCAAGTAGGTGGTACACACTTGGCCCAATAACATGGTAAAACAAATCTTAGGAGGTGATGCACTTACCTAGTTTCACTTGGGTTTTATCCATAATGGGCCAATTGGCAGATTTGGCTGCTGGGCCTTCTTTCATTCACAATTTTCTTTAATAGGTTTGGGCTTCAAATGAGCCCCTAAATATAAGCCTAAATCTGGTCAATCAAACTTGGGCCCTTTAACTATAATATAGATCAAGTAGGTGATGCAGCTGCTAGCTCAATTACCATCATACTATAATTACTTAAATACTTTCCATCGGAGTTAACTTGCAATACATATGCTAAAACGTGCAAGGCATTACATCACCTTCCAAGCTAGTTTAAACCAACACTAATCACATAAGAAACATGATCCCTCACCTACACTATAAGTCTATGTCAAGTATAACATGAATAGAACTACCACATACAAAAATACAGGCCGTTACAGATTCAATCTTTATACAACTTGTTTCTAGTTTAACGATGAAGCTTTTATATTCTTCTAATTGTTAACCGAAAGAACCTTGAATTCTGATGAAGTTTTTATACTCTTCGAGTCAGTTTCACATTCAGACAGAGTAGTAAACCAAAAAGGTTTTAATTTCTAGAAACTTGAAATACAACACTGTTTCTAACTAACGATGAATATTTTATGTTTTTCCAAATCATTTAGCCTTAATATTCGTGACGAAGATTTTGTACTATTTAAGTCAGTATATTCATTGAAACAGAGTATCCAACAATTGGTGAAGTTTCTATATTCTTCAAACCACTGTACAATCTAATTTATTCGTGAAGTTCTTATATTCTTCAAAGCAAAGGAGCACAAAAAAAATCAGAAGATTTTAGTCTCCAAAAGTCAAACACAATCAAATTTTCATGGAGTATAAAATTACAAAAGTTTTTTCCCCTCTTAACATAATACATATTAGTAATAATTATCACATCGTGACCATCTCCTAAAATTTATGAGATAAATATCATAACTTATAAAGGATAGGGAGGAAAAAAAATAAGTGAAATAAAAATAGAACTTGATTTTTTACTCTCATTGAATCATATTCTATCTTTGAGCAATGATTCCATGCAAGTCACTTACCTTGCTATTTTTTTTCTTTTCTCAGTTTTCATCATATTCTTATTTTTCTCAAGAAGACATTTAATTTCAACAAGAAACTAAAATCAGGTTCAAATATTTGAACATTTACTTCTTCTCATAGTTATGTAAAATCAAGAATATAGATTTTTTTTTTTTAAAGTACATATCTTAACTTTTATGCACAAAATAACTTTTCTTATTGAAAATAGAATTGAAGGAGTGCAATGCTTGAATGCACTTGGAAAGAATATAAGATTAATCTTACCCATCAAAGAAAAACTTACTACATATTATATACTCGAACATATTAAAGTAGTACTAATTTATCTCAATTTTTTTTATCATACGATAAAATAATTTTCATTTTTTTCTACTTCTTTCCAACAAAAAGAACACAAAAAATAGAAGTAATTTTCTTACCACAGAAAATACCATCAATTTAAATTTCTTAAGCTTGTTGTCTCCTATATTCAAAATTAGCAAACCGGAAGAAATAAAAGATGAAAAGAAAAACACAAAGAACTATCCGAGTCCACATAATCAACTTTGTGTCCTTAAGAAATTTAATCCCCTCAAGTACCCGAGGTTACAGATTAATTCCTCCCAAGATAAAACGGATCAACCATTAAAGAAGTAGCAGTACCTCAAACTTCAATAATTTCAAAGAACTCAAAATGACAGCAACGAATCACACATACAGACACGATCGATCGATTTTGTTTTGTAAGAAATGTATGTAAAAAGAAGGGAAGAATTAAAAATGCTGAAAAATGAGAGACAATCTCTCTATTTATAGCCAACAAAGGATAAAAGTCACAACTCTTAGGAAAGAAAGACAACCTTCCAGAAAGGTCACAACAATTTGGAAAAGGCACAACCTTTCAAACGGTTACGACTCTTTAGAAAGGACACAATCTTTCATAAAGGTCACAATCCTCCGGCAAAGTGACAATCCTTCAGGAGAATCACAACCCTTCATTTCCTATTCATACCTTTAAAACCCAACAAGTTGTACCTGAAATTTCATTAAATCTTCACCAAACACCCTCAGATTTAATATTTAATCTCACTAATAAGTTTCAATCAATCCAAATAATTCACAATTTGGGAAAAATCACTTTCCTTCTTCTTCAGCATATTCTAAAGCCCCAATTGTCTCCAAATCAGTAAAAAACCACCACAATTCAGTTCAATAAAATTTTCTTTGACATTGAGTTGAATTTCAATAAAAGGTAAATTTTATCGAAACCACATAGTTTCAATATGAAATTACAATAAAAAAATCCCTTATAGTTTGTAATTACATTAATCCCTTAAAAAGTAACACAAATCGGATACATTAATATGTAGCTCAGATACATTAAAGAGTATCTCGGATACATTATAACATGAACCAGATACATAATATGTAGCTGAGATACATTAAAAACTAGCTCGAATACATTATAAAATAAATCGAATACATAATATGTAGCTCAGATACATTAATATGTAGCTCGAATACATTAAAGAAATAAGAGATTTCAGAGATTTTTAGAAATAGAAAGAAATAATGAAAATAAGATAAAATATAAGACGTATATTTCAGTAAATTTTCCAAAAAGAAAAATAAGGCAATATATTAGTATGGTTATTACAAAAAATTGTACCGTAGATCCAAATCTTGAATACTGAAATGAATATAACTCTTAAATTTTTTTAAGGATAATATTATCTATGGAATTATTATTCTATAGGCAAAATTAATATGCTTCACTTTTGATATGTTTAGGCCAAGAGTACCGTCTAGCGATTTTACATTCATGAGTTGTAGTTGTCATGGAGTCATGTGGAAGTTATCGCTTATACAACTCCCAATAGAAAAGCAATTTGCTTTATTTTACAAGCTTGAATATGGACAGAAAATATAGGATTTTTATGTACAAAATTTCCATTTTAGTAGGCCCACATTGGTAGAAGCCCATCTTCCTATGATTTGATAAATTGACAGGCATCCTATTAATTCAATTACGTAAGGAACAAAAATAGTTTGCTTTTAATTTTATGTTACTCGAGATAATTTTTATACATAAAAATTTTAAAAAATTATGTTGTTATTTAATTATTGCAAATGGATTTAGTACCATATGCAACTAATATGTTTTTTTCAAAAAAAAAGAAAAAAGAAAAAGGGTCATATTTGCCTTTGAACTCTTAGAAAAATGTCATATTTACTCTTTATCATACTTTTTTTTTGATATATTTGTCCTTACCATCCAACTTTGGGTACATATTTGCCCTTATACAGTTCACTTATCATGTCACCATTTTTATTAGTCTATGTAGTGCATACATGACTCCATGTGTATATACTTTTATTATAATAAAAAAATTATTTTTTATTTTATATTATATCCGACCCATTTGTAAAATTTGACCCAACCAATCTGAAGACCCATTAATAGAATCTGACCCATTAGTAAAATTCAACCCAACTAATAATCCATCAACCCTAATTTCATTACACATGAGTCCTAATTTTATATTCATCATCTTATCACATTAGTTGAAATTTTCTCTCCAAATCTGCTCCTATTAGTTTTGACATGCAAGAAGACAGTGGCGGATTCAGAAATTTATAACTATGGGTGCTCACTATTTTCAACGTATATCAATCAAAGAGCGTAACTGTGGCTAAAATTCGTCAACATAGGTATTATTTTTCAATGCAATAGACAATCGAAATATTTGGATAGTTTCAAGAAAAAAGGAGGAGAAACAATATACTTTTACATACAATTGTAGTTACCAAAAAGGCAAATCAACGAGAAGAAAAACTCTTTCGCTTTTAAATTGGAAAACTGAAATAAAGGCGCTAGAACACATTTTTTTCCTTCCCTTTTATTTTTCCTAATTAGACTTATGAGAAAGAAAAAGTTAATAGTAATGAAAGATGACTGTTTATATTTTTTTGGAGATTAAGTTACATAATAGACATGAGAAGTGACCGATTCAAGATTTTAAGATCGAGGTTACTTTTTAAGCTATCGATCATAAAATATAAATGTATAAATTTAACACTTGTCAAAAGAAAAATAATTATATTTATATAAGATAGCCAAAAAAATTCAAACAGAAAAATAATCTTGAAAAAAGAATTTTGTTTTAGAAAAATTAGAAATAGAACAATTCGTGAAAGGGGGAAAAAGAAAAGGTAGAAAGAAAAGAGTTGATTTTAAAATAAAAAGAATGTAAGTACAGGGAATTGAACCTGGCATTTTTGAGCAATATAAGACCTTGAGAACCCATCTCCAACCACCATGCCAACATATACATTTGTTTATTGGGTGCTCGACTTTTATTTTATACGATTTTACCGTAATTTTGATATAAATATACATAGTTCGATACGAGCTTAATGGGTGCTCGAGCACCCGGGCAGCCCCATGAGGGTCCGCCCCTGCAAGAAGAGTAACCATTTCCAACATTTAAGCAACCTTTTGACTGTTCTGCAATTCTATTTTTCATATTAAGGGCCTGTTTGGCCATGCGATATGGTATCATGATATGGAATCATGAGATGAAATTAAAGCTTTGTTTGGACATGTGATATGGAATTTTGGTGTTGTATATTTTCTCATAAACATAAAAATCCCATAAATTTATAAATTTATTAAAATAGCCCAAATTGTTTATTCAATATTATCAAATAAACAAAAAATCATAAAATCGTATAATAAATTATAATAAAGTTATTTGTTCTCTACTTAAGTAATTGTTTTACCAATATATCTGAGTAAAAATGAAACACCTTTCACGGGATCTTCAAGATTTTATTACTCAACAATCGTGAAGTGTGAGTTAAGGCGATTATATGTTGGTGAGAATAATATATTTTATGTTGGTGAGAATAATAAATTTTTAAAAGTAAAGCTGTGATTATAAATTTTATCTACATGTGAAATAAATGGTTAGTAGATATAAATGTGGGGGTTATTTTGATAAAATATAAACTTGTGGATCAATTTTTATATTAAAATGACCCAAATCATGGTATGATATTATCATATGATTCCATATCATGGTTTTTGGAGAATATTGTATCACATCCCATGATATGGAATAATGAGACGAAATCAACGTAAAATTGCATGTCCAAACGCTGATTCTATCTCACGATACCATATCGTGATATGATATCAAATGGCAAAACGCCTACCAAGTATAAAGAATGTAGCAGGCTGAAGTACTCAAAAAGAGAACATGCTTTCCAACTTTCAATATGCAAAAAAACACATTATCTACGAGAACTTACATGTTGAGGAAGATCAGAATATCATCAATTTCTTTTACCCTCTACCAAGTAGCAAGATACACTCACTTGATTTATTAAGTTCATCAAAATTCAAACTTCTCATTCTCTCTTACTCGGTAACTATAGTAGTAAAAGTAAAGCACCAACCAAGAAATCAAACCAGTTAGCAGAATCAAGACATGAATGGCTCTTCTCTCCGTATCAAAGCCTTCAGTTTATGTTGTCTCTGTATTTTTTTCTGTTCATACTAATCGACATGCTTATTTTCACACAAACACTGTTTAATCGAATTATGCAGAACTCCAAACAGATGACCAATCGTGTTATGGTATGGTAGTACTGATAACATATGCCATACATCCGCATGTTCTATTGTTTGCGTCCAAGTGACTAGTATTAGCTACTGATAATTAAAAATCCACAAAAAAACAAATAGGTGTGAAATTATGTCATTTCAAACTTCAGTCACCAAGAAACAATGGTCGAGCAGAAGCCGCAATTTATTCCCTCTTCCTTATGCCATCATACATGTTGCATATCCCTCTCCCAGTAGTAAACAAAGCAGAAGTTGCTAAAGCGGCCACTAGATTTTCACATTAGTTGAAATTAGGGCTGATGGATTATTAGTTGGGTCGTATTTTACTAATGGATCGGATTTTATTAATGGATCTTCAGATTGGTTGGGCAGGTTTTACTAAATGGATCAGATATAATACAAAATAGAAAATAATTTTTTTATTATAATAAAAGTATATACACATGGAGCCATGTATTCCCCACATAGACTAATAAAAATGGTGACATGATAAGTTAATTGTATAAGGGCAAATATGTACCCAAAGTTGGATGGTAAGGACAAATACATCAAAAAATTATGACGAAGGATAAATATGATCCTTTTCTAAGAGTACAAGGACAAATATGACCTTTTTCCAAATTTTTTTTTTTAACAATTATCTGGAACATTGAGCATTTGATACATAAGACACCTTTGTCTAATGCTATTTAACCTATGCTGATCAATGTCTTTAAATGTGTAAAATATTGATTACCACAGTATAAATATCATTTTCGACTATATTAAGACATTTCAAATGACTATTATTTTGTGAAGTTGGACAACAAAATGATCCTCTTTCTCCTCTTTGTAGCACTTGCAATATTTTTTATTTTTCTTCTTTCTAAAGCCAAAAAGAGTGGCAAAAACAATCTGCCACAAGGTCCTATAGGCCTCCCATTCATTGGAAATTTGCATCAATTTGATAGTTCAACTCCACATATTTATTTTTGGAAACTTTCCAAGAAATATGGAAAAATGTTCTCATTAAAATTTGGTTCTACTCCAATAATTGTAATTTCTTCAGCAAAATTAGCAAAAAAAGTGTTGAAGACACAAGATTTAGTATTTTGTAGTAGACCTTCTCTTCTTGGTAAGCAAAAATTGTCTTACAATGGTCATGATATTGGTTTTGCACCTTACAATAATCATTGGAGGGAAAGGCGAAAAATATGCGTTCTTCATTTATTTAGTCAGAAGAAAGTACAATCTTTTAGTCGAATTCGCGAAGATGAAGTCTCAAGAATGATCAAGAAAATATATGAACAAGCTGTTAATTCTCAAATCACCAATTTGAGTAATTTGATGATTTCACTTACTAGTACAATTATTTGTAGATTTGCTTTTGGTGTTAGGTTTGAAGAAGAAGGACATGAAAGGAAGAGATTTGATTATCTTTTACCTGAAGTTCAAGCTATGACCGTTAGCTTTTTTGTGTCTGATTTTTTCCCTTCTTTTTGTTGGGTTGATAAATTTACTGGATTGACAGATAGACTTGATAAAATTTTCCACGATTTGGATGAGTTTTACGAAGAACTCATTGAGCAACATAAGAATCCCAATAGGCCAAAATCCATGGAAGGAGATATTCTTGATCTTTTGCTTCAATTGAAGAAAGAACAATCAACTCTAATTGATCTCACTTTGGATGATATCAAAGGAATACTCATGGTAATTTCTCATGTCTTGAAACAACCTACTTCTATATACATCTGGCATACACACATATATATAATTATATGCATATATACATATGTACATCTAGATACATATACATAATCATATGCATATATTCATAAGGCATAATACATAAATGTGCCTTTTAACTTGACCTCATTTTACATTTATGCCCTTCAACTTTGGGTATGCACAACTAGACACTTAAACTTGTATAAACTTGAACAAACAGACACATGAGTCCTACGTGGCACAATCCACGTAGGACATCACGTAGGACGAAAAATAACATGTAGGATGCCATGTAGGACATGTGTGTCTATTTGTTCAACTTTATACAAGTTTAAGTGTCTACTTGTGCACACCCAAAGTTAAAACGGATAAATGTGATTTGAAGCCAAGTTAAAGGGCATAAATATGCATACCATATGTACGTCTAAATATATATGCATAAAGGTCAAAATGGACGAGTTGAATCAGTGGGTCAACAATGGGTTATTGATCCAACCCATTCAAGATTTGCGTAAGTTGAATTAGGTAAACATATGTCAAATAAGGGGTCATAATTCAATACGGCCCAACATGACAGTCTCCCATCCTTTTGTACTTTGCATTTCTAAAGAAAAAACAACGAAAGCTAATAACTTACCATTCCTAAATTGTTTGCTTAAATTTATGTAGAATGTGTTCGTTGCTGGATCGGACACTAGCGCGGCCGCAGTAGAATGGGCAATGACAGCCTTAATAAAGAATCCAAAAATCATGAAGAAAGTCCAACAAGAAATCAGAGAAACTATTGGAACCAAAGGTATTGTGAATGAAGATGATATTCATAATATGTCTTATTTCAAAGTAGTAGTAAAAGAGATATTTAGATTATACCCACCAACTCCACTCCTAATACCAAGAGAAACAATGAAAAAATCCACACTAGAAGGGTATGAAATTCAACCAGGAACTATAATTCATGTTAACTCATGGTCAATTGCGCGAGATTCCGAAATATGGGACAATCCAGAAGAATTTATACCTGAGAGATTTTTGGATAGTAATATCGATTTCAAAGGGCAACACTTTGAGTTTATTTCATTTGGAGCAGGACGTAGAGGTTGTCCTGGGATTACACTTGGGGTTGCATCCATGGAACTTGCATTATCAAATCTTCTTTATGCATTTGATTGGGAATTACCTTATGGAATAAAAAAAGAGGACATTGACACATATGTTAAGCCTGGAACCACTATGCATAGGAAAAATGATCTTTGTCTTAGCCCTAAAAAATATTTCTAAATAATTTACGGTGAGTTCTTAGCAGTAGCTTACTTTCAATTCGAATTATATATATATATATATATATATATATATATATTGAATAGATTCTACCCTTCGCCTCTTTTGGTATATAACTATATAAGAACTTTCTTTGTTCCATGTGCTCGTGAATCTTTTCAAATCTAACGAATTATATACCATCACATCATTTAATTACCTATTAAGTTTGTGTTGTTAGTTCATAATGAAAGAAAATATAATGATTCTAAAAAACAGTCACTAGTCAATTAATTAAAAATAAAATATACTTAATCATATCTTACAAGTATCAAGAGATAGAAGTTATCTATAATTGAGAATTAGGTGTGCCGTTTTCCTCTATAATATATTACTTTATTAATACACCCTATATAATATATAATATAGCCTTTGTCTAATAATGCTATCTAAATATTTATGCTGCCAAACATCTTGAAACTTTGCATAATATTGATTGCTAGCTAGAGGACAACCATATTTAATCAAAAATAAGAAATTTGCCTAATTTTTTATGAGAAGAGTCAAAGTTACCAACTTTGTGAAAAAGGTCATTAAGCTTTAATTATGGAACAATATGATTTTTTCTATTTCACGTTTCATGACTTATGAAAAATAAATACTGTAATTTATTTATTTATGAACTTTTCTTATTGCAACCTTAAAAAAGATCAAGGAAAAAGATAAAATTGATTTGATTCGTTAAGTGATAGATATTGCCATTATTCCACCACTAATATTTGGTCCCATTTCATGACTTCCATGTTTTCTATTTTATAAGTATATAATATTATATGAGAGTGAGATCCCTTCCAATAAGTTTAATTACCCCTGTATTATTCAATGGTTAACTAAGATTATTACTTCCTATCACCCCCCCCCCCCCCCCCCCCCCCATATAGAAATGGGACTTAAAAGGACGAACAGAACATATAAAAAATGTACTTTGTGCTGTTAATGTGATCTTGTGAAGATCTCTTCAAAAACAATTATAATTTTGGTGCATTCATTGTGAGACAGCTGTACTTTTTGGTAAATATATTTCAAGCTATGTGGGATCTAGCTAACTTTCACTTTCTATTCTCCTTAATTGTTTTGATTTCTCCTTTGTTCTTATTCTCTCTTAATTAATTACATCCTTATAACAGTCTACCTCTAGTAAATATTAATTGGGTTGTTGTATACTGTTCAGAATTACAATCTCATGTATATTTGTTAATTTTCAGTTCTTATGAATCCTTTTTCCGGATAATTTTACGTACATGTTTATAATTTTCTCATGCATTATGTTTCTTTGGTGAATTTTGTCTTTATTTTCAATTAATCAGTGAAAAAATAAATTTTATCTTAGGGAAAAATTTGAACTATCAAGATCACTGAAATTTACAAGTGTTTCCTGTTTAATGTTATGCATAGTCCTCAATATTTGTATTACAATAATCATCATCATCAAAGGAAGCACAACAAAAATATTTATCGCGCAACTAGAACAAAAAAAATCAAGCTCTAAAGTGAAGGTCTAAGAAATGCAAGAAAAATGATATCAATTGTTTTAGTACTAATAGCAACTGTGACATTTGCTGAAAAGCATTATTGGGTAAAAAAAAATGTGTTTAAGGTGTTTTTGGTATGTAACACTGTGACACTTTTTCCTTTACCTTGGAATTGTTATAATGTCCTTGTTAGTGTTATCCCATTCAAGAGAAGAACAATGATGAAAATAATGGTATCAACACACAAAGTAATGTGGATTTCAACATTATATATGGCATCAACTTTATATGGTCAATATTGCCACAAAGGAAAAGAGGATCATTGGGTGCTAATTGAAGTTGTGATCACAGGAGGAGGGTGCACTATGGCTGTGTTTCTAAGTTTGGGAATTTTGTTAGTGAGACAATGCAAAAGGAAGAGTGAATGGAGGAAAAAAAAAAGAAAAGAGGATTATAAGAAGATGAAAGAGGGAAGTCTTTAAAGTAATACAAGTACAGTTCAAGAAATGAAAGTGGTGACTTATCTTTGTGGTTACGGTAGATTAAGATGGGTTCAATGTCTTGAAACTTTTTTGTTTTTGCTGCTTCTTGTAATTTTTGGATAGTTTGTGCTCTTTTTTTTTTCTTTGTGTTAGACTTAGTTTTCTAAGACTTAATTGTCATTCCATAAAACTATTTAGACTCCGAAGGAAGTATCATAGACTTGCATACACTAAGAAGATCTTTTATAAAGAGCCGAGAAATGTATGAGAAAAGAAATATGATTTTAAATTATACAAGTTTTTTTCAACGATCTCTAATTTCCACACCTAGAATCAAAGTAATGATGGGAGTACATTAATAAATGCTTAGACAAACTATCAGAGTAGTAGATAATGAAATTAAACCTTATTTTCACACACATGGTTAGGTGTTACTAGGTAGAGCTTTGCTAATTTAAGCAAACTTATAGGAAAAAAGAAGGGAATCTTACAATTTGAGCAACCATGGTATCGGAAACTTGGACATAGAATAACATTATAATAAGGGATAATTGTATATAATAGCAAACTAATTACCTAAAATAAATGAAGTAGTTAGGGTTTGATTTAATTCTGTTCCATAGCAAACGTTTGCAAAAAAATTGCCAGGCGCCTCTCCCAAATATCTCGCTCGCCACTCTCCTCCAATCTCTCGCTCGCTTCCTCACTTTTTATACAAACACAAGTGTATAAAAATTGTTTCTAATTGTATAAAGCAGAGGAAATTGTATAAATATATATATTTTTGTTCCCCTCTCTCCCCTCTTCCAGATCTCGCTCGCCACTCTCCCAAATCTCGCTCGCCACCCTCGCCTTTCTCACTTATACAAACAGAAGCGAAATGTATAATTGCGTTTCTGTTTGTATAAAGCGTGATAAACTTGTATATACACATGCAAGTACATATATTTTCGTCCTATACACTTATAATTATACAATAAAAATACTCCCCTGCCCAATTTCTTTTGCCTTTTTCTCTTTCTCGTTTTATACAAATTTCAAATTGTATCTAATTTCTCTCTTTCTCATTTTAAACAATTCGATTCAATTGTATATTCGCTGCCAAGTCTCTTTTGTCTTTCTCTCTTTCTCATTTTATACAAATTCAAATTATATATAATCGTTCTATACACTTATAATCATACAATTCGTTTTATACACTTCGTTTTTATACAAGTCTCTGCCCAAGTGTCTTTCTCTTTCTCGTTTTATACACTTCGTTTTATACAATTCGCTTCAACTGTATATGTATAGCGAATTATACAGTTTCTATGTTTGCTATGGAGCGCAATTATGCAAACTTTGCTATAGCATACAAATATGAATTTTTTTATTTGCTATATGTGAAAGTTGCCCTTATAATAATCCACGTGTATTAATGACCATGTTGGGCCCGAGAGCCAATCTAGTTTATACTACATAATGAAAGGCCCGTTTATGGGCCCAATATTACAATCTTATAATAGAAATTTGATTAGATTTTTAAAAGAAAATTTATTATGATATTTCAAATAAACATGATAGGAAATAACAATAAAACATAATATTTATAAAAAATATTGACATGCCTGATGAAAATTATAATGAATCATCTCATTCTTTATAAAGTAATAAAAGGATGAAAAAAACTTATGACTTTGATCTTAATATTTATTAAAATTAGGAGAACAATTTTGTATAATAAAGAAAGATTTTTTCCAAAGTAACTAATAAACATGATGGATTAATAATTTATATCAAAGAGAGAGGATTTAAAAATGTCAACAACAGTTGATATATATATACTACAGTAATATAACATGAGATAGTTAATATAACAATTTATATAACTTGCTTAAAATGATTTTAACTATGATAAAATAATAGTAATAAATAAATACATGTTTTTTCAATAAATTATATAATCACATATATGTTACGTGAAGTTTTGAGATTATACATAAACAGAGAAATTAAGTAAATTAGATACTTCAAAAATTATCTCTACAATCCAAAAAAAAAAAACACAATGTCATGAAATTGAAAAGTCTGAAGAGAACCAAAGGAAATGACATGACATGCTTCTGAAATTGTTGAAAATTTTGTTCTTAAAGAGCTATTTCACTGGTTGCATTCCTTTTGAATTAAACATTTTGAGAAAAGTAATTGTGATTGATATTGAGTTGACATGTTAACTGATTTATTAGGGTATTTGAAAAGTGTGAATTAGTTGAATTTTGCTGAAAGTTGAGTCATTATAGAGAGATTTGATCGAAACTGCATTATTGGTTTTCCTAATAAGAGATCTATACAAGAGTGTATAATATTTAGGACACAAATAAAAAATGAAGGTCGAAAAATTTATTGGTATAAGACATGAGAGGGGAGAGAATTGAGGAGTGAATTAAATGAAGAATGAGATAGTGTGTATTTATTTGTGTTATAGACTTATAATTTATAGTTTTTAGAAAAGTCATGTAACTTGTGGAGGAAATTTACCACTTGAAAAAAAAAAGATTTTAATGAAGTTTAAAAATGTAATTTATAGTTTTTAAAATAAAATATATATGAAATGATCATATTACGGTAGATTGTCCTCAACTTTTAAATCAAACACATATTTAGATTAATATGTTTGAAATCAAGTAAAAGTACAAATTTAATTATATATTTTAATGAATAACTACACTTTTATAATCTAGTAAACATTTTTAGTTTACTTTAAATACAAATATATCACCCTATTCATTTTATTTGTAAAGTTACTTTTTAATTTTTTTTAAAAATATTTATTTTAAAAGTATTGAAATTAAAATATTTATTCTTTAATTTAAATCTAATATATATTATTAATTTTATCATACTTGTTTCTTTTCAGGTAAATTAATTAGAGTCAAAATAAAAGTAAAAATAATTAACTATAGTAATGAATTTTTATGTTAAAGTAGGCCTTTTTAGTAAGCATAATCAATATAAAAATATTAGGAATTAATTAAGATAATAATTAGATAGAGTAATGAATAGATATCACAATGACTCATAAAAAAAGTGAAGTTAAAACAAATTTTTGTGATAGAAATAACATTAATTTAAGATGTTTCTAAAACTATTTAGTTTCTTTTTATTATTCTTGGTAGATTTTTGTAAGTATGAAATTACATTCACCCTTGATCACCATTTACTTTCATATACAAAGAGCTGTTTATAGAATTATTTATTTCTCTTGCTATCTTTATTAATAGATTGGAATAATGCCCAAGTACCCCCTCAACCTATGTCCGAAATCCCAGAGACACACTTATACTATACTAAGGTCCTATTACCGCCCTGAACTTATTTTATAAGTAATTTTCTACCCCTTTTTAGCCTATGTGGCACTAGTTTGAAAAAAAAAGTCAATCATCGTTGGGCCCACAAGATAGTGCCACGTAGGCCGAAAAGGGGCAGAAAATTATTAATAAAATAAGTTCAGGGGGGTAATAGGACCTTAGTATAAAATAAGTGTGTCTCTGAGATTTCGAGCATAGGTTGAGGGGGTACTTGTGCATTATCCCTAATAGATTTTTACAAGTATAAAATTAGATTTTTACCCTTAGTCGTCCTACCACTTCACTCTTCTATATAAATATATAATAAAATGGCTGCTATTTATTTGATACTAAAATACAAATAATAATTCACTATCAGTTTCTCTTTTCAACCTCACTCCTTTGTTGCCACTTGTCACCATACATCGTATTCACGTCTTTGGTATTCTAATTAAGTTTGGTTTCGACTGAACACTTCAATTTCTAATAATTAAGTTCAATCATACACTTCCAATTTAAATTTTGAATTTCTTTTACATTTGTTTTTGGTCGAATTGTTATTTTTCTTTTTTGTATTTCAGATTTATTCACTAGGTCAGTCACTCGTCTCTTAGATAGTTAACTAATCACATAAAATTTGTTTTTTTTTTAATTCTACACATTCATCTTAATAAATTATAAAACTTCACACATTTTTTACTTGAACTGGTTGATGTGTTTAATTTAAAAAAATGACATTTTTATGTGATTAACTTAACTACCTAATAGATAAATAAACATATGCATACACGTTTTTTTTCCAAATTTGAATCCAAAATGTCTAATTAAAATACTTTATCAAGGATTAGTACTTAGAAGAGCTTGATTGGAACAAATGTTAGTTGGAGTGTCTAAACGAAATACAAATATTAGTTGGAGTGTCTAAACGAAATATTCTGACTAGTAAAACAGGCTGATTATGCATAAAGTTTTTCTATTTACTTATAAAATACTAAAAAATAATTAAAAATAATAATTTATTTATTCAAAAAAAATAAATATTTCTCTTCCTATCAAGCACATGGATGTGTTTGGTAAGGAGAAAAAAATAACATTTTTTTTTAGTTTTTTTTTTTAATATTTGGTTGTTCAAAATATTTTGAATATTTTCTCTAGAAAAATAGGTTCCTTAAAAATGAAGAAAATGACATCCTAAACCAAACTAGGAAAACAAGTCCCATAAGTGACATTGCATGCAACTTCATTATCTCTTCTCCACCATCCAACACCCCCACCCCCTTCCCCGTGACCATCTCAACCCCATCCGCCACCCTCAAACTCCTACAATATTTTGTTAGATAACATATAACTACTCTTGAGATGATATCTTTTGTTTACCTACCACCAAATATTAGAAAATAGTAAGAAACCCATATGTTTCTTAAAAAAATATTTTTCTCCGTACCAAACACACTCTTATAGTTACTACTCTGTTTCACCTATATTGACTTGGCAAGAAGTTTAGGAAAATAAAAGAGTGTTAAATCTTGTGATTAGAAATTAATGATATATCAAATACACCAAAATATCATTTAATGAGTTAATATCTTAAAAGATCACTCAACTTTAAGTATTGATCTAGCAAAGTCATTAAAGTTTGTTTTGTATCAAAAAAATCACTCAACTTAGATTCTTATATCAATAAAATCACTCTACTTTAGGAATTGATGTAGTAAAGTCATTAAAGTTTTTTTGTATAAAAAAAAATGACTCAACTTAGATTTTTATATCAATAAAATTATTTAACTAAATTTATCACTAAAAAAATATTTGATATAGTAAAAAAATTATTTTTTATGTCATATAAATATGAACCCTATAAATGAATAAAAATTAAATTGTTAATAAACTTTTACGAACAAGCTTAATTAATGAAATACATACTTTTATAATATTAAAGTATGTAAGCATTATGACATTATTATTATTATTATTTAAAAAAAAAAATTTACACAAAATTGACTAGTTAAAGCAAAAAATTAAGTTGAAGAATTAACGTTATAAGAAAAGATCAAGATTAATATAGCCAAAATAATTTTAAGCTTCAAAGAAGAAGTACAATAATATATAACATTATTTTTTTATTTTATTTTTTTGAAAAAAAGTTACAAAACAAAAAAGACAAATTTTATTAGAGCACTGTTGTTTAATTTTTTCATTATTAAAGAAAAGCGGTCAGTTATAATATATTTAGAAAGTTAATTGAGGTCACAATTTTAAATATTATTTTAGTACTCTTATTCTCTAATGAGTCCTAATTAAATTTGTAAATACGAATTTCATTGATAATTTTTTTGTGCTAATCCTCAAAAACAAATACACTAGTGGACCAATAAATAGAACTCCTAATTATTTCTTTTTATTAAGTAATTAGTATATTAAGATAAAGAGTATTTGTTTCACTAAAGAAGTTTCCCTAAAAAATTAAACTAGTTTTCTTAATTTTATTTATTTGTAGGGTCTATTTTATATGAAACAAAAAGAATTAATTTTGTTTAGTGATTTAACTAACACAAATATCTAAGTTGAGTGATTTTATTGATATAAAAATCTAAGTTGAGTGATCTTTTTGATACAAAACAAACTTTAATGATTTTGCTAGATTAATACCTAAAGTTGAGTGATCTTTTAAGATATTAACTCTCATTTAATCTTGTGGTCTTAACATGTCATGAAAAGTTAAAATTAAATAATTGCTAAAAAGAAAAAAACAAAGGTCATTCATTCATTTTTTTTTAAAAACCTAACCCCTGCGGCTGGTCGTGAATGGCGACTTAGAAGCCTCTCATGGCTGTCACTGCCTCTCCCAGTCTTAAACTGTGGGAGAGTCAAACCTTAACTTAAACAAACTGAGAAAATTAATTTGAAAACAGCTGATAATCAAAAGACGTTTAATTGGCTCACTTGTAGCACGACATCTTTTAATACATTCTGATTTTTATGAAGATTTTTTGTCTGTCCTTTAAAAACAGTTTGGTTATCTTCAATTTAATGGGGAATAACATTTGTTCTGTAACTTTCCATGGACACAAAATCTTAACTTCAAAAGTTTTGGCGTGGGTTTCGCTATTGGATCTGTCGCCAAATCTTTTTGCTCGAAGACCTTTGTTATCCATTGCATCAGCTATTGGTAAGCCACTATCCATACATAAATCCACTCAAGAGAGGACAAGACCTAGAACAACTAGAGCTAAAGGTCATTCTTGATCTTATGGACAAACATCCAAAACGAGTAAGGATGCATTTTTTGGCTCATTAAACACTATCAATAGGCTGTGTTTGATAATCTTCCTTTGTATTGTACCTATTGTAAGTACCAAAGGTCATGAACATGCTGATTTCCGAATAATGATCCAGTAAAACAAAAGGGGCAACTAGGTGACAAAACAAAAACTCTGGAACAATTGTTGGGTGATGTGCACTAGACTTCTTGAATGCAATTTTTTTTTTTGAAGATAAAGCAAGTAATGTGAACGAAACACTGAATATCAATTCTATGCAGCACCTAACACTGAAAATTGTGGCGATACAAGGCTAGTATTAGTTGGTCAAAGGTCAGTGCAGGAGGGCCTTTTGGTGCCTGGACCAGAGGCTTAGTTGTTAGACTTATCTGGAAAAAGTTTGGCTGATGCTCCGAAAACTTCAGATAAGGTCCAAGCATATTAAGAAGGCGATGCATGTGTAATTTCAAGTGAAGATCAAGTTGGTTCGAATGCAGGTCATGTGCTTGATCGAGATTCGATTGCAACGTCAGAACTTGATAATCACGGATTACAAACATGTCAAACTGATGTTGGGAAACAACTAAATTATAATGCTACTACAAAAGAATGTGTTATAGCTAAAGGGATCGCGAGGGTAGGGAGTGAACCTGCAGATACATCAAATGATAAAATTGAGCTTCAATAAAAGACAACTAATTCAAAGGCTTTTGTTGTTGCGTCGCAAGTCACTTCTGGAAAGCTATTGACCGAAGATGCAGCCATTCACACAAGTGCTACTTTTGGAAATGTCACTTTCGTTCAGTCTCAATTGGTGATGACCCAATCGGAGGTCAATCTTAGAGAAGAAAATCACTTCTTGGAGTTACTCAAAAAAATCATCGATCCTTGGGAGATGATAATTATTATTAATGGTAATGTTGTTTAATTGTCGGTAATCAATACACATGCTAAGTGAACCATCCTTCTTCCAAACAAACAAAACTGGAGCACCCCATGGAGAGATACTCGTTCATATGAAACCCTTATACAACAAATCTTTCAGTTGCTCCTTCAATTCGTTAAGTTCTCCCAGAGCCATATAGTAAGGAGGGATAGAGATAGGTTCCGTATCTGGGAGAAGGTCAATACTAAGGTCTATTTCCATTGTGGGAGGAACACCGGGTAGATCATCGGAAAACACTTTTGGAAACTCATTCACAATGGGGACCAACTCAAGAATAGGGGTTTAGGAATTCGTATCCCTAATACAAACAAGTGCTATATGAAACCCTCAGAAATCATCTTCCTAGATTTTAGACAAGAAACAAAATGACCCTTAGGCATAGAATTTCCCCCTTTCCACTCTAGGTCAGACTCATTTAGAAACTGAAACTTAACCATTCGGATTCTACAATCCACACGAAGTATAACAACAATTGAGCCAATCCATACCATGAATAACACCGAAATCCAACATATCAAGCTCTACTAGATCAACATGTATAACTATATAAGATAAGGAAATGGGACACGTTCTATAGACCTTTTTAAATGAATTTTTAGAACTTTATTGATGAAATATTAAATGAGTACAAACTCATATGGTCCTATTACCCATATCTAAAAGACAAACACAAACCGAAAATAAAAGAAATAGAAAGAAAAGACATAGTCCATTTGTCTAGGGTTTTTTAATCTAGCTTCTTGCCATTACAGCCTTCCCTGGAAACACCTGAGAAAATGTTCCCTCATTGGCAGACCAGTCATTTTCTGCATCATGATGTATGTTAGAATTCTTCTCCTTGTGTCCTTCCTCAACTATCAAAGTATGTGTTTTCCACTTTCCCTACTTTCATCTTGATGTTAATTACAAGGATGCTATACCCCATTTTTGATTTCTTTTGCATTTATTCTCTTACAATGATTGTTGGAATGAAGTGCAGTGGTATCTTTGTTAAAGCTTCTTTCAGGTTATAGAGTCTCCATCTGCCCAAGGTCTTCTCCTTTTGACGAGTCCTTTGAAAGTCCCCTAGGCTAGATAGTATTTCACATTTCTTTATACCCTTAATTTTTGGTAAATTTTGTACTTATGAGAAAACTATGTTGTAGCCTCCCTTCCCCACTATTTCCTTATCAGTGAAAACCTTAGATATGGATTGTTTAATTTGTCACTGTTGATGACTCTCCTACCTTTCGCCTCCATGCTATGAACTCCGTAAATGTGCAAATTCCTTTTTCTATAGCCATGTTTACGAAGTAGTTTACAAGTTGATTCCCTTCCCTCATTATGTGTTGGCTTTCCTTGTAAACATTCTATGATTTCTTCAACTGTTTTGATTATTATCCACGGACATGCCCATTTTCCTTCTAGTACTTTGCATAATAACATGAAATTTGTTTGAATAATTACTTGATGATGATGTGATTGTTTGCAATGCCTACTTGCTGCTAGAATAACATTTGCTTCTGCCATTGTGTTCGTAGTATTTTCTATACAAACTCCTTTTGCGTGAATAATATTTCCCATATCATCCCTTAAACAATAGGCATACACACTTGCTCCTGGTTTCCTTTGAATGCACTGTGAGTGTTGTATTTGACCCATCCTACTGGTGGATATTCCCATTTCACCATGGTTGCCTTTATCTGTGTACATCTTATTTCCAGCTCTTTTACTATTTTTGCCCAACCTCCCGATACTTTCGTATGTGGTCTTCTAACTTTTATCAACATATACATGTTTCTGGTAACATTATGAATGACTCTTTGTAGTGAAGTATTCTTCCCTCATGCTTTGTTTTGTTCCTTCTCTTCCCTAGTTCCCATATTATAAAACTAGGAAAAGCTCTATAATATGGTTTCAGACATTGTTTATTGTTTGTTCCCTACCAAAGCATTATAACTTCTCTAAATGGTAATCCTGCGAAGTTAAAACCTGCACAAGAACAAAAATAGGACCAAGTCCTATTAGCAAAATGGGATTTAAGAAACACATGGGCATGTTTTTCCTGATTCGGGCATTCACAACACCAGCATCGTGATGGCCACTAAATTCCCCATATTCACACTTTATCATCTACTGGTATCTTGAACTTCCATATCCTCCAATTCATAAAGCCCATTTTGAAAGGAACCCCTTCAATCCATATCCATCTATACACTCTATTCGGGTCATCCTTATGCCTAATATAGTTCCATGCAAATTTAACTATGAAAGCTCCTCTTGTATCCAACATCCATTACACTTTGTCCTTCTCCAGTCCTCCTTGAGGAGGTTTTATGTGTGTTGTGATATACTTCACCATATCCAATGATATAATATCCTCCAATACTTTGATATCGCATTCTCCTTGTGTTGTAAGCTCCTCAATCTTATCAAAGTTGTCATCCCATTCAAATTTGTCCCCTGTGAAGGTATACAGATCCCCCAATCCAGTTGTCATGCCATACTGATGCTGATCCTTTTTTCGGCTTCCAAAGTATTTGATGTTCAATCAAGTCCCTAGCTTGAATCATTTTCTTCCACACTTGTGAACCTCCTCATCCTCCTTTCCACATGATAGTGTTGGGGTGTTTGCATCTTCAGTATTTGTTTCTCATGTACTTAGTCCATAACGATTGCTTTGTTCTAAAATCCATCAAAGTTTGTAGAACAAGGACATCGATACATCATGTATTGATCTAAAATCCAAGCCTCCTTCCATTTCTGGTGGCATAGGTTATTCCATTTACTCCATTGTCTCCCTCTTCATCCTATGCAGCTACTCCAAAAGAATTGTGCCATCATTCTTTGGACCTGATTTAGGACATTACTCAGCGGATTCTTCACTGTTAAATAATCTATAGGGGTACTTTGTAGAACATGCTTAATCATGATTGCTCTTCCTACATATGATAATAGGTTGCCCTTCCATCCTTATAACTTTGCCCAAATTCTATGAATCATTTGTTGGTAGTATGATTTTTGCTTTCTTTTGTAAAAAATAGGACATCCCAAGTATGTAAAGGCAAAATCCTTTCTCAAAATTCCTGTAGCTACCTCAACAACAACTGATTCCCCTATTTGAATATTGTGGTGTAAGTATATGACACTTTTTTCTTTATTCACCCTCTGACATGATATCTCTTCATACTTTCTCAGAGTTTTCATAATCATCTTCCCCGTCTCAGCCTTACATAGTATAATCATGTCATCTGCAAAAGCCACATGATTTATCTTCAGACTTCCTCTTGGCATGCCAAATATTTTGAGTTCTTTCTTCTTTATAAGAGAATTTAGTGATCTTGATATAACCTCAGTCTTGATTATAAATAGAGTGGGTGATAATGAATCTCCATATTTGACACCTCGCGTGTACTTAAAAAGCCCTTTTGTTGTCCATTCAGTAGTCTAGAGTACCAATTATAGCTAATTAGTCTATACACCATATCTATGATTCTATCACCAAACCCCAATCGTAGTAGAGCTTTTGTTAGAAATAACCATTCTACCCTATCATAAGCTTTCATCATATCTAGCTTTATGAGTAGATTAGCTGTTTCCCTTTTTTTTCCTTCTGATCTCCCAGATTATTTCCTGCACCAGTAAAATATTTCTGCTATACTCCTCCCTTGTATGAATCCTGCTTGCTCTAGAAAAATAATATGTGGAAGTACTACCTTGATTCTCTCATGAACGATTCGTGATTAAATCTTATTCACAAAATTACTTATGGGACGAAGATCAGAGAAAGTATTAACCATCACCTTCTTAGGAAGGAGGACTAAGTTTGTGTGGGTAATATATCTAGGAAACTCAGACCCATAGAAGAAAGCCTTAACCATATTATGAATATCATACCTAATAATATCCCAAGTATCTTGATGAAATGCTCATGTCATGCCATCCGGTCTACCCACACTATTTCTATTCAATCCATCACCACATTCTTCACCTCTTTTATAGTAGGCATGGCATGTAGGTCTTCATTCATCTCGTTGTTAATCAAAATTGGCAGCTCTTCTAGCAATTCAAAGTTACCATTTGACTTTTGTCGGTGAACTGTTTCTTGTAGAAATCCACTGCTGCTTCAACTATTTATTCTTGTTGCTCCAACCACAATAGATTCACCAATAGGAGTAGAGACCAAAAAGGGTCTGACAACACATTTGGAGAAATATCCAACCTCATAGCCATATATGGCGTTAGAAAAGACAAAGTAGCATCTGGATAAGGCAACGAATAAACATCAAGATTAAAAACTTTCAAAATACGGCAATAATATCGAGAGAGACCTCTTGATCATACTGAGTTTAAAGTGCATATAATTGGTTTTTCTTTGGAGCACTTGAACCCGTACCACTAGGTTCTAGATGGACAATATCTCAAGCGGTGATCACTTTTGCCAAAATCAAATCAATCTATACCCATCAAGCATTTTTCCGAATGACTCTTGCCACACTTTTGGAATGCAGGAACCGAAGATCCATTTCCACCACCATATACTCCTTGAGGCTTAGGGTTATACGCCCTTTATTTATTGGACTTAAAAGTCGGAGCATTGGAGGAACCTAGACCGAAACACCTTTGTCAAAGCCTGAGATGACCATTTACATTGGACCTTGAATGTGAGAAGTCACCAGACCAGACTTTGCCCCAAAACAAACTTGCTTATCTTTACCCTAGGATCGTCAACCATTGTAGGAGCATGTTTGGACAATTATGTGATTTTCAAAGGATACTATTTCACACTCATATTATCTCGATGAAGGTTAATGAACTCAAGCACTTTCTCCTCCCTCATCTCAAAGGGGAAGAACCTATTAAAAATGTGACCTTAAGTTTCTCCTAATTAAGAGGACCCACATCAACCACCATTTATTCCTTCCATTGATTAAACCAAACTTGAGCAACACCGTTAAGATGATAAGTGGACAATTCCACCTTCTCCACCAATGTCACTCTCATGATCCTCAAAACCTTATACACCTCAACAATGAACTTTTGAGGATCTTCCCAAACCTTGGAACCATGAAACTCTGGGGAATTCATCTTAGTGAAGTCCCTCACCCTTGTTTCCATTGTACCCATATTTGGGTTCACGGGAGTAGTAGCCTCTTTATTGGCTTGAACCATCATATCTTGAGCCAACACTTCAAAAGGAGATCGAAACTCTGCACTAGTCACTTTTTCGGCCAAAAGGTCGGCTGGAACTTGAGGAGATTCTTGTTGCATAATCTTATTCCCGTTCCTTCTAGCGTATGCTCTTCGAGGGGCCATATCTTGAAAACATGGATAAGGGTTACGAGAGATACATAGAGAGTTAACCTCTATCACATAAAATTAGAGTGGTGAAAGAAGTGAAATTTCCTGAACTTCTAATAGCTTCCTATACATAAATGTGGCGCACTTCACTCTCATGAACAATACTCTACTCGACGGGGCATGTGAGACATCCTAACACCTTTCTAAACCTTGTGCTCTAAATATCTAGTTTGTCATGATCTAAAGTATTGTTTACATCCCCACTGTATTCAAATAGGGTGAAACGTCGCGGTGACTCAAAAAATAATTAATTGACTCAATTTTAAAAGAGTTTTAAAAATAAACGAGTTTTAAAAAGAGTCACCACCTAATTTTAGGAAAAAAACTAGGAAAACCATTATGTGATCTACGGAACCAATTTAATTCTAGGTAAGGGGTTCAAATTATTCCGAAGGGAAGGGGTTAGGCATCCTTCGGAATCCACAAATGTGGTTTCCGACTGAGTTCATTTTTCAAATTGAGGAGAAAAATAAAATAATGTACAAATATAATAAACATGTAATATACACAAATAATAAAATATAAAAATATAAGAAACGGCCTAAAGTTTGCCTAACGTAATATATACAAAATATTGAATAAAGAGTATAATTCGAACTTAATTCGAATAACTTCAATGGAAAGCAACTCCGGGGTACCTGTAAACACACTTAGTAAAAGTGTTAGTAATAAATAAATATGAATAAAATTGAATATATGAAATAATAACTTAAAAATAAAAACCCGTCTTATTAACATTGAAGGCCTAGGAAATCGACGGTAATTTCTTCATTGGCCAATTTCAACATATAAAATATATAGGACAATAGAAATATACAAATAATTGAAAATACTCATAAGTGTCAATAAAGAACAAACTACCAAAAACTTGGGGAAAAAAAATCACAAAATGTCAACATTCAAATAATAATAAAATAGTCAACAATAAAAGAAGAGTAATGCATAATAATATAATAATAAAAATGACAATCTAAATGCAATAGTGCAGTTAAGCTTTGGACAAATTATACAAATGGTATTTAACGAATTAAAACTACTTGACAAATTCAAGTATTATCTAAAATTATTATTATTAATAATAATATAAACTCGACTAAATTTTCCGTCTTTTAAAATGTGGAGGCCTCTAAACCCGATGGAGAGATTTTTCATTGGCCATTTTAACAAACAAGTTATATGAACTTAAACAAAAAATTTCCGTCTTTTAATATTGGGTAGGCCTCCAAAATTGACGGAGAGTTTTTTCATTGACCAATTTCAACATATAAAATATATAAACTTAAACTAAAATTCCGTCTTTTTAAAATGGGAAGGCCTCGAAAACCGACGGAGAGATTTTCTCATTGGCCAATTTCAACATATAAAATATCTAAACTTAAACTAAAATTCCGTCTTTTTAAAATGGGAAGGCCTCCAAAACCGACGGAGAGATTTTCTCTTTGGCCAATTTCACAGTTTCTATTTAATATGACCTGAACATCAACAAAACTTAACAAACTTATTCCAAGAAAATATGGAAGACAACAACCAACTAAAACAAAATAATTGGAAATGGAAACAACAATAACGTAATATATAAAATTAAAAATAACTTTAAAATAGACTAATAACAAAACCCAGGAAGGTTAAGATAGCAAATAGTCGACTAAGCATTTTAAAATAATAATAATAATAAATAAATAAACATCAAACCGTAAAATAACGCTAATATTAAAACAACAATAAACATAAATATTAATTGACTTTTAGAATTACATTAAACTAAAAACAAAAAAAAAACAAAAAAAAAACAAGCTATCTGATAAATTCTTTAAAAAAATGCAACCACCTTTAAATAAAAAAGAATAGTAACAAATAAATAGAGTAAGGACTATTACTAAATGAAGCAAACCCAATCATCAATAAGAATAAATAAAAATAAGAATAGATCACTACCAAGAATTCATAAAGAGGTAGAAACAAACCCAAAATGAAACTAGAAAAGTAATGCTTATCGAAAAATCGTTAACAAGTGATGAATAATAATAAATGAAATAATAACAACTATAAACATAATAGTAACAATAATAAACATAATGCTATACAGAGAACAAAACAACATACAATATATCAAAAACAAATCAAACATAATAAAATATACAAGCAATAACAAAACGTAAACATCAACCAAAATATTGTCTGCCAAAAATATTAACAAAGAATAATAAAATAATAACCACCAGACCATAACAATGGATGAACCAAAACAAAAACAATCACAAAGATATTACGGGCAGATAACAACATAAGAAAAATTGGAAAATTAGCAGGAACATCATAAACCATAACGACAAACATTTACCAAATCATTGACAATAGAATTTTAAAAATATACCAAACTGAAAGTGTAAAATAAGAAAGTCACCAGAGAAGAGTATTTTTCCGGCCAGATCTGGTGGAAATGAGGGTGCGTGATTTGCTTCCGTTATCGGAACTTTGACGCTCGTATCTCGCGTGAAACCTGCATAAAAAATAAAAAAATAAAAAATAAAAAAAATCATGATGGAAAAAGGGGATGGGGACTGGCGGTTTCTTCTTCTTTGCTCCGGTTCATCGGAGCTTGAAGCTCCTCACCGAAGCTATTTTGTTGCAGCGAGCAAAGGGGTAGTACGGGGATGGGGTTTTAGAGTTTCTGGTTCTGGTCATTTTTGGGTGAAGATATGGTGGTGTTGGAAGCTGTTGAGTTGTTTGGTCGGAAAGGAGGTCGATTTTGGTTTGAAAAAAAAAAGGCATGGTTCGGTGGTCAGTGAGGGAGAATGGGAGATGGGGTCTGATTTTGTTGTTGTTTCAGCTAGATATTGGGTTGTTGTTGATGGTGTTGTTGCGACTGAGGGGGGATGAGTTGGTCATTTCCGGTGGGTTCTGGCTGCTACTTCTGCTGTGCAGGGCTGCTGGAAGCTGTTGATCCTCGCCAGAGTTCGCTGTGGAGAAGAGACGGGAGAGGGATAGAGGAAGAAATAAGAGAGGAGGGGAAAGAGAGAGGAGTCGAGGGAAGAGGAGAAGAGGAAGACGAGAGGGAGAGAGAAGAGTCGCCGGGCTGCTGCTCGCCGGTGATCCGTTCGGAGGAGGAGAAGAGGAAAGCGGGGTGAGGGGAGAAGAGATGAGGGAAAGAGAGAGAGGCGGGTGAAGGGGGTGGGTACGAGAAGAGGGAGGCAGAGAGGAAAGAAAGAGAGGGGGCTGCCAAGAAGTGGGAAGGTGAAGAGATTAGGGTTGTTTCCCCCCCCCCCCTTCTCCTCAAATTAATTCCCCAATTTTCATCCACCACCAATTTTAACCTAAACAAATAAAATGCAATGGATCCAAATGTGTGGGCTTCAAATTGTAGGTCCAAAATTATTAATAGAATTCCTAAATTTTAATTTATATATATATATTTTTGTATTTGGCTAAATTTTATATTGTGCTAAATTCAACATAAATATTAACAAATGTAACAAATAAAATGAATTTTAAAATAATATAATAAACGTAACTAATGACATGTGAAATGCAATTTTAAAAATTAACTAACAAAAAATCTTAAATTTTGATAAATAAAGATAGTTATCGATAAAATTATTAAAAATTATATAAAAAAAATTATTCTAAGCTATTAAATAAATAAAACTTTAAAATTACGAATTTTTAAAATGTTAGGCCAAAATTGGGTGTCAACAGCTGTCCCTTTCGTTGTGTATGATTGATGAAAGAAATTGTGGACAACGAAAATTGACCAACACAATTTTGACCGAACACATGACCTTTCTAGAGAAGTGCGGTGAAAATATAGTGGAAGTCAATCCCGAACTTGCATATAAAAGGTTCCACGCTTTGTTGCGTCTTTGTTGAAGTAATTCGCACATGTTGGTCCTCTGAGAGTGCATCCTCTAGAATGTTCTAAAAAAAACAAAGATAAAACTCATTATTATAGGCAAAACTAAAAGAAAAAGGGTAGCATCTCTTATGATACGATAAATGGAGATAAATACAGGTCCTTTGGTAGGACGAATGAAGATGATGATCAATCTGTAGGATTTGGAATGTATGTTCATCGGTAAGATAAATGAAAAGATTATCCATCGGTAGGATTTTGAATGCATGACCATCGGTAGGATGAATGAAAAGATTATCCATCGATAGGATTTTGAGTGTATGTCCATCGGTAGGACAAATGAAAAGATTATCCATCGGTAGAATTTTGAATGTATGTCCATCGGTAGGACAAAATGTAAACATCTTTCAACGCAAGTTTCCACCGACTTGAACGCTGAATAGATAGGGTGCACAACCTTCACCTCCAAATAGATGCGTCTTAAATGCAAATATCTTTCAACGCAAGTTTCCACCGACTTGAACGTTGAAAAGATATGGTGCACATCCTTCACCTCCGAATAGATGCGTCTTAAATGCAAATATCTTTCAACGCAAGTTTCCACCGACTTGAACGTTGAAAAGATATGGTGCACATCCTTCACCTCCGAATAGATGCGTCTTAAATGCAAATAACTTTCAACGCAAGTTTCCACCGACTTGAACGTTGAAAAGATATGGTGCACATCCTTCACCTCCGAATATATGCGTCTTAAATGCAAATATCTTCTTGGCAATGTATAAACTTTTGCGAGGGATGGAATTTTCTCGCGATGCATAAAATTTTGCGAGGGATGAAATCTTCTCGCGATGCATAAATTCCGCAAGGTATGAAATCTTCTTGCGGTGTATAAAATTTTTGCGAGGGATGGAATCTTCTCGCGATGCATAAAATTTTGCGAGGGATGAAATCTTCTCGGGATGCATAAATTCCGCAAGGTATGAAATCTTCTTGCGGTGTATAAAATTTGCGAGGGATGGAATCTTCTCGCGATGCATAAAATTTTGCGAGGGATGAAATCTTCTCGCGATGCATAAATTCCGCAAGGTATGAATTCTTCTTGCGGTGTATAAAATTTTGCGAGGGATGGAATCTTCTCGCGATGCATAAATTTCTGCGAGGTATGAAATCTTCTCGCGATGCATGAATATTAACTCGCGATACATGAATATTAACTCGCGATGCATGATCTTCTGCAATGCATGAATATTGACTCGCGATGCATGATTATTTTTTTTTTATTTTTTTTTATTTTTTTTATTTTTGCGATGCATGAATATTGACTCGAGATGCATGATTTTTTGCAATGCATGAATATTGACTCGCGATGCATGATCTTCCGCGATGCATGATTTTCCACTATGCATGAATATTGACTCGCGATGCATGATTTTCCGCTATGCATGAATATTAACTCTCGATGCATGATCTTCTGCGGGGCAAGAATATCTTCCCGCAATGCATGAATTTTGCGAGGGATGGAATCTTCTCGCGATGCATAAATTCCGCAAGGTATGAAATCTTCTTGCGATGCATAAATTCCGCAAGGTATGAAATCTTCTTGCGATGCATAAATTTCTGCAAGGTATTAAATCTTCTCGCGATGCGTGAATAATAACTCGCGATACATAAATATTAACTCGCGATGCATGAATATTAACTCGCGATGCATGATCTTCTGCGGGGCATGAATATCTTCCCGCGATGCATAAATTCCGCAAGGTATGAAATCTTCTTGCGATGCATAAATTTCTGCGAGGTATGAAATCTTCTCGCGATGCGTGAATAATAACTCGCGATGCATGATTTTTTGCAATGCATGAATATTGACTCGCGATGTATGATCTTTTGCAATGCATGAATATTGACTCGCGATGCATGATTTTTTTATTTTTTTTTCCGCGATGCATGAATATTGACTCTCAATGCATGATCTTTGTAGTTGCTATCAAGCTTCTCGCAGTACTTATCAGAATTTAGAGGCCTTCCTCAAAAATTCTGTCCCAGTTAGAATTTTGGCAGATCTCAAAATGATCTTCAATCTTGACTTGTTGGCGATAACACCTCTATTGAGAATTTTTGAGATATTTTCAAAAATTCTGTCCCAGTTTTTATTGTAAGGAAAATTAATAATCACACTGGGTATATGACCGAGCCGTCGTGGCGCCTACATATCCTGTTGAGGCAGGAATCAGGTCAAATATAGTTCCAAACTTGTAGATGATGAATACTGCAAAGAATCTGAAAGAAAATCATCAGTAGAAAATGTACAATATGAACATGATGAAATAGGAAAATAATATTCCATGTGATATCCAAAGCCTAGAGATATATAAAAAAATATGTCACATTTTGGGACGGACAATCCATGAAGTAAAATAGGACTCTCACACATACAAGATTAACCCGATGATACTTTTTACAATGAACAACTCAAAAGGCAATTTCCTTTTTTTTTTTTATATGAAATTGAAAGATTCTTAAAAAAGTTTTAAAATATTAAAGAATGAGTGTTTTTTCACTTTTCTTTTCTTTTTGAAAAATAAAGAATGTGATGAGATAGTCAAACCTTCACTACAATTGGTACCAACAGTTAAGATTGCAGGTAAATCTCTCATTCCCTTTTTTTTTTTTTTTAAGATTGAGTTTAAGGTAATTCCTACAGCTTCAAGTGGTACCTCAAATATACTTAAGGATCAACATGATCCGTTCATCTTGCTTCAAACAAAGGTTTTGAATTGTATCAATCCTCATGTTTCAAGTGCCCTCACGACAAATGCTAGTCCTATTTCACACATATTTAAAAAAATTGATTATAGGACATTTTTCAAAGTGCACTCACACTCACAAAATGTTCAATGCACACAACTGTGATACCATATGCTTGACCCTTATGTAAATCTTCACTAATGTGAGAATATTTAGAATGAGATCATGTAGGGCTTGTCATTGGCTTGTAACGTAGGCTTAGGGATGGGTAGGATATTTATTTGGGATAAAAATGACTTAATTCCTCCTTGAGTGTCACACATAATTTGTGCTCTTAATGATTGGTACGCCTTTGCGTTAGATCCTCTTCATTGTTCTCCCCCTTTTCAACTTGTTTTGAATTCTCATTTTTGACTCTTTTTCCTTCTTCTTATTTTTTCTTCCTTTGTTTCGACTTCTTTTGAGTTCTCATTTTTTGGATCTTTTCCATTCTTCTCTTTTTTTTTTACCCTCTTTGTTTTGACTTCTTTTGAGTCCTTATTTGTTGGAGCTTTTCTTTTATTTCACTCCTTTCTTATAAATTTTTCTCCTTTTTGTTGGAGTATTTTCCTTCCCACCTTTCATTGACCTTGTAAGGGTATTTTTGTCTTTCTTTATTTCTTTCACCTTTTCTTTCTTTCTTTATTTCTTTTTTCTCTAGAAGTCTTTTGTTTTCTTGACTTTGGGAGACTCGATATCTTTGCTTTTGGAAATTTCAAACATGGATCTTTTCTTATAATTTGCACATTCTTGGTGCACTCAAGAAGGTTGGGCCAAGAGAGGATAGTGCTTGTAAGCACTTAAAAGGGTAGTGGTTAAGATGTGGTTGTCCAAAGAAAGGCTTCAGGCTCAAAGTGGGAAAACTAGGGATTAATGTAATTTGGTAGGCTTTGAAAGGCACAATCGGATCAAAAAAGGCCTACAATCCTTTCTCAAACCAAACATTACTCAGGATTTTGCCTCGAAAAACATTCAGGTCAAGTTCTAGATCAACAGTGTAACACAATTGAACTTTGATCAAAAGCTCACCACACAATGCACATGAAACATAAGGTTAGTTTTATTCTTATCTTGATTGCATGCAAGAGAATTTTCAAGCATCACAAAAGTACAGATAAGAGGTACCACGAGAATCTATAGTTTACCGTAAAGTCAGTTTTTTCCATCATATCGAATATATTACATGCTCTTAACTACATAGGTCCCGATCGAGTTGAAGACATGACTCTTACAGTATGTACAAGTAATTTTTTTTTGAAAGAATGATTACCGAACCCGAGAAGGGCTGCCTACGTATCTCATTAAGATGAGAATCAGGTGTGCGTAGTTCATGTAGATATAACTTTGAAAATATTAACAAACTAATTTTTTTTTTTGGAGAAGATAATACCGAACCCAAGAAGGGTTGCCTACGTATCTCATTAAAATGAGAATCAGGTACGCGTAGTTCGTCCAGATATGACTTGGAAAATATGCATAAACTTTTTTTTTTTTTTGGAAAAATAATACCGAACCCAAGAAGGGTTGCCTACATATCTCATTAAAATGAGAATCAGGTACGCGTAGTTCGTCCAGATATGACTTGGAAAATATGCATAAACTTTTTTTTTTTTGGAAAAATAATACCGAACCCAAGAAGGGTTGCCTACGTATCTCATTAAGATGAGAATCAGGTGTGCGTAGTTCATGTAGATATAACTTTGAAAATATTAACAAACTATTTTTTTTTTTTGGAGAAGATAATACCGAACCCAAGAAGGGTTGCCTACGTATGTCATTAAAATGAGAATCCGGTACGCGTAGTTCGTCCAGATAAGACATATAATAATTTAAAGATTTAGACAAACTCAAAGAAATTCTTAGGTCTAGCGCCAATATGTTTTATAGCCTCTTAATCGTCAACATTTATACTGTCTGTTGAATGTAACCTACGAATTTCTACAGTAATGATTTGTTGTACTATTTTTTGATGTTTTCTTGGACCTTTGTCTCCTCCCAATTTTCACGAGATTCAGACATTGTTATGACCATCCCCGACTGTTGTCGGGGACAGTATTCCTACAAAAATATGAGAAATATGTGAGAGCAGGACCATCATGCAAAATAATAATAAAAATAAATGGATGCGACCTCATAGTCAAATACTCCCCTGATTTAACGTTTTGACTTGATATAATTGAGAAATGCAAGGATTTGAATTTCGCTAATCCTCTTGTCTCTTGCAACTTCTGACAAATAATGATTTCTGAATTTGGACATAAATCAACATTTCGCTTTGAAGAAGAACAATTCAAAAGGTAAGAGTGTTAGTTCTTGTTCATAATGGATAATGTAAAATATCACACAAATAATGAATTAAACACATAAACACTGTTTTAATTAACGACAAACTGAAACATATCATATAGCATACAAACAATTATTGCGCGTCCTATACAAATATGTGACCCTTTTATGCCTAGGGTAGGCCTATCGATTTGAAGGATGTATTCCGCCATTTGACAACTTTCCATTGTCCCCAAAATACTTAGTACAATTTTATGAATGAATGAAATAGAATTATGAAGTTACGGGAAAAAGAAAGAAGGAAAATATTACAAATATTCAATCCCACGTAGGGGTACCATCCTATTCTAAGCCTTTGCGCAATGGTCTTCCTCTTGAAATTCTTGTCATCTCCGATTGCCAACACTTTTGAATGGAATGATAGTTTTTGAAAATCCGAGTATGACAAAAGTAAACTATTAAATAACCTTCTAATTCAGATGGACAGTGGTTTGTCAAACGACGTATACATCCTTCAAATTACACACAATTATGATCGTCCTTTTAGGCTAGAAGTCATTATGGACTCAAGGTGGTCTTTCTAATGTACCCAGCACACCTTGGGTGTTAGGGTCATCTTAGGTCAAAAATGCACTAAATACGGGATTTGGTTTCGCTCTATCTTAGTTTAACTAAGAGTGGGTTGTATTTAAAGTGGAAAGGGTAACCCAAGCGGACTACTTGGGCTGGGACAGTTAACGATTGTTGACTATCAAGTAGCCAACTACACTCGTCAGGGTGCCCCGATAAAATTATTGGTTAATGAACGACTGCGAACCCGCATAATCGTCCTTTAGTGGAAATGAAATAAGTGTCGTTTGACGGAAAATATCATGCCATGAATGCAATGATAATATACACACAATAAAATAAATAATAAATAATACAATATACAAATAATCAGCGAAATATAAAAATACAAGGTATAACATAATAGTAAAACAAAAATTTTCTCAATTTGAAAATAAATAAATTCATATTGGTTAGAACCTCTATAGTCCCCAGCAGAGTCGCCATTCTGTTTACATCCCCACTGTATTCAAATAGGGCAAAATGTCGCGGTGACTCAAAAAATAATTAATTGATTCAATTTTAAAAGAGTTTTAAAAATAAACGAGTTTTAAAAAGAGTCGCCACCTAATTTTAGGAAAAAAACTAGGAAAACCATTATGTGATCTACGAAACCAATTTGATTCTAGGTAAGGGGTTCAAATTATTCCGAAGGGAAGGGGTTAGACATCCTTCGGAATCCACAAATGTGGTTCCCGACTGAGTTCATTTTTTCAAATTGAGGAGAAAAATAAAATAATGTACAAATATAATAAACATGTAATATACACAAATAATAAAATAAGAAAATATAAGAAACGGCCTAAAGTTTGCCTAACGTAATATATACAAAATATTGAATAAAGAGTACAATTCGAACTTAATTCGAATAACTTCAATGGAAAGCAACTCCGGGGTACCTGTAAACACACTTAGTAAAAGTGTTAGTAATAAATAAATATGAATAAAATTGAATATATGAAATAATAACTTAAGAATAAAAACCCGTCTTATTAAAATTGAAGGCCTTGGAAATCGACGGTAATTTCTTCATTGGCCAATTTCAACATATAAAATATATAGGACAATAGAAATATACAAAATAATTGAAAATACTCATAAGTGTCAATAAAGAACAAACTACCAAAAACTTGGGGAAAAAAAATCACAAAAATGTCAACATTCAAATAATAATAAAATAGTCAACAATAAAAGAAGAGTAATGCATAATAATATAATAATAAAAATGACAATCTAAATGCAATAGTGCAGTTAAGCTTTGGACAAATCATACAAATGGTATTTAACGAATTAAAACTACTTGACAATTTCAAGTATTATCTAAAATTATTATTATTAATAATAATATAAACTCGACTAAATTATCCGTCTTTAAAATGTGGAGGCCTCTAAACCTGACGGAGAGATTTTTCATTGGCCATTTTAACAAACAAGTTATATGAACTTAAACAAAAAATTTCCGTCTTTTAATATTGGGTAGGCCTCCAAAATTGACGGAGAGTTTTTTCATTGACCAATTTCAACATATAAAATATATAAACTTAAACTAAAATTCCGTCTTTTTAAAATGGGAAGGCCTCGAAAACCGATGGAGAGATTTTCTCATTGGCCAATTTCAACATATAAAATATCTAAACTTAAACTAAAATTCCGTCTTTTTAAAATTGGAAGGCCTCTAAAACCGACGGAGAGATTTTCTCTTTGGCCAATTTCACAGTTTCTATTTAATATGACCTGAACATCAACAAAACTTAACAAACTTATTCCAAGAAAATATGGAAGACAACAACAACTAAAACAAAATAATTGGAAATGGAAACAACAATAACGTAATAAATAAAATTAAAAATAACTTTAAAATAGAATAATAACAAAACCCAGGAAGGTTAAGATAGCAAATAGTCGACTAAGAATTTTAAAATAATAATAATAATAAATAAATAAACATCAAACCGTAAAATAACGCTAATATTAAAACTACAATAAACATAAATATTAAATGACTTTTAGAATTACATTAAACTAAAAAAAAAAAAACAACAAAAAAACAACAACAAGCTATCTGATAAATTCTTTAAAAAAAATGCAACCACCTTTAAATAAAAAAGAATAGTAACAAATAAATAGAGTAAGGACTATTACTAAATGAAGCAAACCCAATCATCAATAAGAATAAATAAAAATAAGAATAGATCACTACCATGAATTCATAAAGAGGTAGAAACAAACCCAAAATGAAACTAGAAAAGTAATGCTTATCGAAAAATCGTTAACAAGTGATGAATAATAATAAACGAAATAATAACAACAATAAACATAATAGTAACAATAATAAACATAATGCTATACAGAGAACAAAACAACATACAATATATCAAAAACAAATCAAACATAATAAAATATACAAGCAATAACAAAACGTAAACATCAACCAAAATATTGTCTGCCAACAAATATTAACAAAGAATAATAAAATAATAACCACCAGACCATAACAATGGATGAACCAAAACAAAAACAATCACAAAGATATTACGGGCAGATAACAACATAAGAAAAATTGGAAAATTAGCAGGAACATCATAAACCATAACGACAAACATTTACCAAATCATTGACAATCGAATTTTAAAAATATACCAAACTGAAAGTGTAAAATAAGAAAGTCACCAGAGAAGAGTATTTTTCTGGCCAGATCTGGTGGAAATGAGGGTGCGTGATTTGCTTCCGTTATCGGAACTTTGACGCTCGTATCTCGCGTGAAACCTGCATAAAAAATAAAAAAATAAAATAAAAAAAAATCATGATGGAAAAAGGGGAAGGGGACTGGCGGTTTCTTCTTCTTTGCTCCGGTTCATCGGAGCTTGAAGCTCCTCACCGAAGCTATTTTGTTGCAGCGAGCAAAGGGGTAGTACGGGGATGGGGTTTTAGAGTTTCTGGTTCTGGTCATTTTTGGGTGAAGATATGGTGGTGTTGGAAGCTGTTGAGTTGTTTGGTCGGAAAGGAGGTCGATTTTGGTTTGAAAAAAAAAGGCATGGTTCGGTGGTCAGTAAGGGAGAATGGGAGATGGGGTCTGATTTTGTTGTTGTTTCAGCTAGATATTGGGTTGTTGTTGATGGTGTTGTTGCGACTGAGGGAGGAAGAGTTGCTCATTTCCGGTGGGTTCTGGCTGCTACTTCTGCTGTGCAGGGCTGCTGGAAGCTGTTGATCCTCGCCGGAGTTCGCTGTGGAGAAGAGACGGGAGTGGGATAGAGGAAGAAATAAGAGAGGAGGGGGAAAGAGAGAGGAGTCGAGGGAAGAGGAGAAGAGGAAGACGAGAGGGAGAGAGAGGAGTCGCTGGGCTGCTGCTCGCCGGTGATCCGTTCGGAGGAGG
>JABWTJ010001236.1:0-99083 GCA_016801875.1 Solanum sitiens | reverse complement strand
AAACAATGATAAAACGGATCCTCCAGAAAGTAAGTAGGCTCCCCAACAACTATGAATGCCCAACTGGATCAACGAAGTGTTGGGTAATGATCTTGGTTACATGTATCTGGATCATAAAATGATACAGGACAAATGACGTTAGTACATTAAATGTACGAGCATGTGAGTGGAAATCTAAACAAGACATAAGCTTGAACTGGAATCTGAAAGAAACGCTTACCTCATCTCCGCTTAACTCATGGTTACTCAAGGCAATGCTGAAATAAACACAATATAGATGCAGTTTAGATAAAACATTTAAAACAATAAATAACATCTTGAATAATTGGAAAATACAATAATGTCTTAGTTATATATAAAAATACAAAAATAAATTTGTTTGGGAGATTCTCTAATAGATAAGCATCATTATGAGCTATGCGATGATACAACATCCCGTCTATGCTGCTAGAACTATCCTATACCTTGTCGAGATATAGAAAGCCTCAAATGAGTGGATCCACTAAGATATGCTTAAAAGCATTAAGGATTCATCCAACAAGCATGACTCTTTGTACACACATTGGCTACATGATTTATGGAGACTTGAGTTATCTGAACTTGTCCCCATATTTGTGCTCAATACTTGTCAAGACCCTGACCGCCGTGATTGGCATCCACACTAATCCTCCGATGGGAGAACCACTACTAAAACCAAACTAAACAACTTAACAAAAACTAAAGCATTTAAATATACGAAAACAGGTTTAAATGAAGAATATAAATGTGGTTCCCATAAACTCTAAAAAGATAATAAAACAACTAACAAAACTATGACGAAAATTCACCCCTAGAACCTGAAAGTCATTGTACCAAAACTATCAAGTTAAACAAGTCTAAGAAAAAGGGGGTACAACCCCAAAACTAACATATGAATAATATCTAAAACACTAGTCTGAGTCAGAAGAGAATGAATTAAAAAAAATAGAGGATCCATGGTAGTCTGAAAGAATTGGCTCACCCTTGAATCTTGTCTCAATCAATTATCTTCTAGCTGAGGTCTATCTGTAGCCACATGAAGAAGCCGTGTAATTAACAAAGAACGAGCAAGTGTAGTATCAGTACCACAGTTTACTTGTAGGATCATGTGACAATTCCAATTAGCGAAACATAGGAAAGCAACACAACACAGTAAACAAATATATACAAAATACATATTTCAGTTATCATTTCAAGAGCAACATACATCTCCGGATATCAACAAAAATAGACATGAATGTAATAATCACAATGGTCCTCTCATGGAACCCACACCCAAACTGTTACTGTGTCGGAACATTACACCCGATCCAATATATGTGTCGGAACTTGACACTCGATCTAATATATGTGTTGGAACATGACACTAGATCCAATATATGTGTCAGAAAGTGACACCTGATCCAATATGTTTGTCGGAACGTGAAACCCTATCCAATATATGTGTCGGATTGTGACACCCGATCCAATCAACACAACCACAAACGCAATCACATTCATAATGAACAATGCTTATAGTTATACAATTAATTAATGGGTTCACATCATGTAATAGTTCATATATATATATATATACTCATTGCATTAGATTCGGTTCGTATTTCACTGTTATCATACATGCATGCATATAATGATGCAATTAATCGTCGTATATCACACCAACAAGAAATCAAACCATCACCTACCTCGAAAACAAACTTGAATCCTCCTAAGACACTTGAGACTTCCCTTTCAAGATTCTTTCAGCCTGTTCTTGGTCTAAAAACTATTAATTAACGCAAGGATCAATAAACAAGCCTTAATTACCCGAATTATAGTCGACATTAATAATAATAGACAAAACCCAATATCCTAACTTTCAATTAGGGGTTACCCACCATTAACATCAGGTCAAAACCCTCCACCAATGATAATTATCCAAGAATCTAAATTCTACAGATCGAAAAACTGAGTAGGGAGCAATAATCTTACCTTGAGTACTGGAAGTTGTGGAAAGCAATCAAGAACTTGCCTTGGATCGTCTCTTACCTCTCAAGAATGAAGGTTTTCAGAAAATAACATTTTTGGGATTTTTCCCAATTTAAGTCGCGGTTGTTCCGCCATTGTGGGACCCAACCCACCACAGCGGCCCTGCCCCGGCGAAGCTAACCCCTCCCTGGCGGCTTGCATGGAGACAGAAAGTCAGAATTTGTGTTCCAAACTCTCATTTCTGAAGTTTTTGACAAAGAGAGTTGAAGTTCATGTTGGAAGACCCAACCGTTGCATGCACAAAAAGAATGTAACAGGCAAGTGGAAAATATCATGCAACAGAGATCACTAGATATGCCAAACAAGATAATATTGCAAGGTGCGCTGGTCTTGATGCCTGGTGATATCCAATAAACAGATTGTACCAAAATGGCAAGAAACATGGTCCACGGATGGACGCACACCAAACCATACCATAAAATCTCCAAAACAAAAAATGGTACATTTAGTGAATACCATGAAAGAGAGATCATTAGAGATGTCAAACAAGATAATATTGCAAGATGCGCTATTCTTGATGCCTGGTGATATCCAATAAACAGATTGCACCAAAATGGCAAGAAACATGGTCCATGGATGGATGCACACCAAACCATACTATAAAATCTCCAAAACAAAAAATGGTACATTTAGTTTAACATATAAATAATTAGCTAGCAAAAAGCTCTCAGGCACATTTCCCAAGGGGAGAAAAAATCACCCTCTCCGATGCTCACTCACAGGTGGCTTCTCTTTTGTTCTTACTCTCCGACGACATGGGTAAAAACAGAATCTACTTTGCAATAGGTTTAAAATCATACGATATAACAAGGCTCGTAACAAAGGCAGAACTTTGGTTCAAATGGGTGGAAAGAAGTCAAAATTTAGTGCACGGAACTACTTTCAATGAGAAAACTATGGAAAGGATAGTTTTCATACTACGAGAAGCTTCAAGGGATTCTGGTACACACACAAGAAGATGGAAGCTTAATGAACAGTTTGCGGATTTTTTCTGCTCTAGAAAGCATGACAAGTTCGGCAGATCCATTAGCATTGTAACGGTGCAGGGGGAAGCAGATGTGTCATATAATTATACCAGAGTTTGGATTTGATAGGGGCTGGGGGGGACATAGTTTAAAGATAGAAAATTTCATTAAATATCAAAAGGGTCAATTTATTACAAACATCTCCAACAAGGCAGATCCAAAAATCACGTATGTTGATTCAGTTAGGAATAGCAAATGGCAATCAAGGGAAGCAGCGAAATCAGTGATTAGCCAAAGTCACGAGGCTATCTCCATCGTTGGTGGAGACACATAGCAAGAGAAGGACCTTCTTGATAGATGCATTGTGGGGAGTTTTAATGTAGATCTGGAAGAGAAACCCACACTTCCAGACATGAGGAAGTGGGCCGTCTTGACGTGGAAAAAGTCCTTTGGGATCAGCATCTATGAAATGTGGGGTGGGTCCTTTTTGTTTGAATTACCAAACAAAAACATGGTGGAACATTGCATTAATGAAGAGTGGACCTCGAAAAAACGGAAGCTACATCTTAAATGGTGGTCATTCACAGTTGGATGCTGCACAAAACATGGAAGCACAACATGGATAAGAGCAGTAGGTCTGCCACTCCATTTATGGACGGAAAATATGTTTAAAGCCATATGAGACCAATGAGAAGGATGAGTGCAAATAGAGGAAGAGATAAAATAATCTAAAGTGGGCAAGAGTAAAGATAAAAGGAGATGGAGGAAATATTCCAAAAGAAGTAAAGATAGTAGATAAAGGACTAACTTTCTTTATTCCAATCTGGACTGAAGGTCAAGTGATGGTGGTGGCCAGCGAGGTGGAGAAGACAAAGGGAAAAGACCGTTGGTCAAAAGATTGTAACAGGGAAAGACACAATGGATATATAACTGATAAAGGGCTGGTCGACCACGTGGGTTCAACTTCAAACCCTACAGCTGGCATGGGCTTAATGACACGACTGAAAAGGAAATGGTTCTTTTGAATCTGGTGGGCTGATGTCAGATCACAAGAAAATAAATGAAAAGAGCATAAAGAGGAAGGCCTACATATGCACAGTTTTTAATGAGGCCCAACTCCTTGGATCCATTGAGATTAATGAGGCAGTGATCGCAAAGGCTGATCCAATGTTAGTCGAGATTGAAGCAAATAGTACAGACACTATCTTCTTCGACAACGTAACTAGAGAGAGAAGTTGTTGTAGCTGATGAGAATCGAAAAAAAATTATCGGACGGATCTCACAAGTCTAGAGGAGGGTGAGGTTTTCAAAGATGCGATCACAAATATTGAAGAAGGAAGTTCCCCATCAGATATTAACAAGTTCGAATCAAATATGCAAATTAAAATTTTTACAGAGGACGAGAGATGGAATGTTGAGGAAGCAGAACCTTTAAATTACCTTTAAGTAGAAGAAGAAAGTGATGGGGGAGATGGGTGTGTCAATATGGGTCCCCCAAAACATAATCAAGATGAGCAATGAGTTTAGAGTTGTATTTGATGGGTGTCAAAAAGAAGCTCTGGCACTCTTTAAGAAGATAGACAACAAAAGATACCCAATTATCAAGACAACAGAGAAACAAGCAGGGGAAACTTCCAAAAATAGAGGGCTGAAAGAGTTGAAGGGATTGACAATTGACATGAATTTCAAAAGAAAAGGTACGAGAATAAGGGGGAGGGGCAATTATATAGATATATGATGAATGTGAAAATAATATCATGAAATGTAAGGGGATTAAACTGTAGGGAAAAAAGGAGGGTAATAAATTGCATGCTGCAAGATTGGAAGGCAGATGTCATATGTCTACATGAAACCAAATTAGAAGTGAAGAAAGGGGAAGAAATAAGACAAGTATGGGGAAATAGAGGAGTTAAATATGGGCAGCTAGAGGCCAGTGGCACCAGGGGAGGTATTCTGATGATGTGGGATAGTAAAGTTTGGGATAGGTAAGTAGTGGAGATAGGATCATATAGTCTGACTTGTAGCTTCAAGTCAAAAGTAATTGTTTTTGCTTGGCATATCACCGGAGTGTATGCCCAATTTGTAATATGGAGAGACAAGAAGTTTTGTGGGAAATAGGGGCAGTTAGGAGCTTATTAACCAGACTTTGGATTGTCGGAGATGATATCAACATTGTCATATATGCCTCGAAGAATAAGAACTTATCCAGAACCTCGATATCCATGAATGAGTTTTCTGACATAATTGAGGAGATGGAATTGATCGATCCACAATTGGATTGAGGGGAGTACACCTGGTCCAAGGGAAGTAGCACGAAAGGTATATCTAGAATTTATAGAATACTATATTCTACTGAATGGGGGGGGGGGGGAGTTTCAACAATGTGAAGCAAGAGATTTTACCTAGAGTATGCTTAGATCACACCAATTGAACTAACAAGTGGCAGTTGGATTCACACAATATCCTATTTTAAGTTTGAAGGGTGGTGGTTGGAGACTGATGATTTTAGTGAAAGAATCAAAGAATGGTGGTCATCTTTTGTTTTGAAGGGAAGCCTGAATATATTTTAGCTTCCAAGTTAAAGGCCCTGAAGTTCAAATTGAAAGAATGGAGTGCAAGTACATACGGGAATCTAGAAAAAAAGGAATTGCTTTCCAGAATTACTGAATTTGATAATATTCAGCAAAATAGATCTTTCACAGAAGAGGAAGTTGTCGACAAAGCAAATATGGTCAAAATGTTTGAAGATTTTGCAAAAAAGGAAGAAATAGCTTGGAGACAAAGATCAAGAACATTGTTAATTAAACAAGGTGATAAGAACACTAAGTTCTTTAAGAAAATTTCTAATGCTCGCAAGAGGATAATCACATTGATAAACTAGTAGTCGAAGGACAAGAATTGGAGGAGGTTGCAGAAATCAAAAAAGAGATTGTATCATTTTACAGGAAGTTGTATAGTGATGGTGAGAACTGGAGGTCATCTTATAACATGAATTAGTGTCCTTCTATTAATGCAGAAGAACAACAAGAACTGCAAAAACCTTTTGAAGAGGAAGAAGTGCAATTCTGACTTGAGGCTTATGCCATTGACAAAGCACCAGGTCCGGATAGGTACTATATGGTTTTTTTGTAAACTGCTGGGAGATTGTGAAGGAAGATGTGATAGCAACTTTTCAGAACTTACATTCGCATGAGATTTTTGAGAAGATATTTAATGCAACATACATAGCTCTCATTCCAAAAAAGAATGGTGCCAAGGAGTTGAGAGATCTCAGACCAATCAGTTTTGGTAGGAAGTGTCTACAAACTGATATCTAAAATTCTCACAGAAAGATAAAGAAAGTGGTGCATAAGCTAGTTGATACAGAACAGATGGCCTTCCTTCCTGAGAGGTAGGCAAATCACGGATGCAGTTCTCATTGCTAGTGAGTGTTTAGATTCAAGAATAAATGACAAGATTACAAGAGTTATGTGCAAACTAGATATAGAAAAAGCATATGACCATGTCAATTGGAACTTTTTGCTTGGAATCATGTAGAGGATGGGATTTGGAATGAAGTGGAATCAGGTGGATGAGATTTTGCATAAGTACTGTTAAATTTCAGTGTTGCTAAATGGGTCTCCTAAAGGTTTTTTATCTTCGGATAGAGGATTGAGACAAGGTGATCCCCTCTCACCTTTTTTGTTCTTATTGGTGATGGAAGGTTTAAGTAACATGACAAGGACAGCTCACAACAATGGTTGGATAAGGGGCTTTAATGTTGCAAATGAAGGGAATGCTAGAGTGGAAGTCACACATTTACAATATGCAGATGATACTTTTATCTTTTGTGATGCAGAGGAGAAACGACTCAAGATTTTGAGGGTAATACTCATCCTTTTTTAAGCAACTTCTGGTCTGCACATGAATTAGAGGAAAGTCACATTTTCCCAATCAATGAAGTGAATAGAATCCAAAACTTATAGAAGTCCTGGGAGAAGAGATAGGGCAGTTGCCACCTATCTATTTGGGGATGCCTATAGGAGCAAAAAGCAAAGTCAAAGAGATTTGGAATGGAGTGGTGGAGAGATGTGAGAAGAGACTTTCCAGATGGAAAGCACAATACTTGTCAAGAGGAGGGAGATTAGTTTTGATCAATTCAATCTTGGATGCCTTGCCAACTTATTTGATAAGAATTTTCCCTATTCCAGCCAAAGTAGAGGAAAAAATTAATGTCATAAGGAGGAATTTTCTGTGGAATGGAGAAAAGGAGTACAAAGGATTCCATTTAGTTGAACAGAAGACTGTAATCCTATCAAAAAAGCAGAGGGGTTCATGCATCAGAAATTTGATAAAACATAGCAAAAGCTTGCTTATGAAATGGCTATGGAGATTCCCTAAAGAAGAGCAGACATTGTGGGTTAGGGTGATCCAAGCAAATATGAGAAGGAAGATTTCTAGAAGACTAAAGAAGTTTTCTCTGCTTATGGCATTAGTCTGTGGAGGCCAATCAGAAACTTAGGGCATTTTTCTATAAAAGAACAAGCTTCATTATAAAGAGTGAAAGGAAGATCATGTTTTGGGATGATAATAGGTTAGGAAATGGCAGTCTCAAGCAAATATTTCCAGATATTTACCTACCAAATCAACAACAGGAGTCTACTCTACAAGAAGTATGGACTCCTCAAGGGTGAAACCTGACATATAAAAGACTGAAGCAAGATTAGGAGGTGGAAAGACTACTGAATTTTATGGCACCTTAGATCAGTATATAGGACCAAAGGAAGGAGATGATACTCTGAGATGGAAGTGCCATAACAACGATTTAATCACAGTCAGCTCTGCTTATAAGAGTTTGAATAAGACGGGGTCTCAAATCAGTTTCTTGCCCTGAAAGCTTATATGGAAAGTAAAAATCCCTTACAAAGTGGCAATATTCATTTGGCTGGTAGTGAAAGAGTCTGCTCTAGTGCAAGAAAACCTCATGAAGAGGGGATACAAATGTGTCCAAGATGGTTTGTGAGCAAAAGCAGAGACAATCAACCATCTGTTTTTACACTATAAAGTGGTTGGCCAACTATGAAACTTGTTTATTAATTTCAGAAGCATAAGGTGGACTATGCCAAAGAGGGCAGGTCCGGCTCTAGTAAGCTGGAACTATGAGGGGAGTGGTAGCATGGACAAAAACAGATGAAAAATTATCCCAGCAGTGATATGGTAGACCATTTGGAAGGAGTGAAATTTGAAATGTTTTGAAAGTGCCAGCAGTCCTCAACATAGGATTAAAATGAACTGCATTATCACTTTTTGCGATTAGTGTAGTTCGAAATATATAGATGATCCTGTAGCGATTGTAGACATCTTAGGATCCTTGTAGGATGAGATAGGACCTAGAGATAGATTTATTTATTTTTTAGGTTGCAGAGCCTACTCAGTTGTAAGTAGCTCTGAGATGTAAATTTTTGGGACCCCAGCCTTAGTGCTGAAGATTTATACAAGAACTTGTTACCTTTGTCAAAAAAAAATCACCAAACGAAATCAAAGAAGGTAAGTAGAGAGAACACGAAAGTACATGAATGCATTACAGGGCCATCAGAAAAACATGATTGAGTTGCGATACACTTGTCAAGTGTTGTCCATAACGATGGAGATCTCATTAGCTAGATCACCAAAGAACATAAGCATCTGGATTATTAAAAAATAAATATCACAACAAAATACACAGTACTGATGCAATGTTGACAAGAAAGAAGTGAACCATTCTGATTGGGGAAGAATACTGAATTAAAGAACCCAATCACTAGAGCATCAAAGAATAAATCTCAACACTAAATTGACAGATCAGGCCGGTCCATGAAAAGACGAATCAGAGTGAGACCCAGCAGCTGCAAGCACAGAAAGAATGGAACAAGTTCAATTGCAAATCTGGCGAAAACCATACCACCACAGAAGCACTACAAATGCCAGACAAATTTGAGAATCGCCTTCTTTCAAAGCTCGATAATCTCCAGACTGAAGTGCAAGCACCAATATGACCAAGAAACAGGGTGCAGAGAAATGCACACAGGCCACCAACCTTCATCCAAGTTTATTCCTCTCAACTGTCACGACACATCCACATTCAACAAACAAGATCAAGCTAGCGTAATAAAAGAAAAATGAAGCAGAGAAGATAAGCAGCAAGAACACCAAAAGAGAGGACCATTTACGAGGTTTTGAAAGATTCAAAATTTAGTACACTTCGCAGGCGTCCATGAGACCATAACCATCAACTATCGGGAATGTCATCAACTGGATCATCGAAGAAAACAAGCATCTGGACTCAACACTAAAAGTGGCAGTAGAATACCAGCACACGCTAATGGAAAAAAAACTACCTTAGTTGCAAATGTCAAAACTCATAAAATCCTGAACCACGGAAACCTTGTTATAAATGGACAAAGAAAGCAAATCCATGAAAAGAATAGTTCATTGCTCTGTCAGACCCAATGGCTGCAAGCACAAAAAGAAGGCTACAATCAAGTTCAAAACTAATGAAACCCATATCATCTAAGAAATTACTAGAGACGCCATATGGACAAAGACTTAAAACTCCCTTTTTGTTGAAGTCTTGACCAAATACCAAAATTGCAGCGCAGGAATCAAACAGACCAAGAGGGTACAGAGATACCATACTGGATATCAACCTTTGAAATCTCCAAATCTCAACCTCTATACTGTAGTCTACACATCCATCCAATTAAAAAACTAAGTTGTGATAACCACAATATCTGTAGCTAGAAGACTAGATGTAGAGGAGCATTTATGCACTGTCTAAGGGAAGTCCAAAATTGGCTGAGTACTTATTAAGTGTCCATTGCCATAGGAGACCTTATCAATTGGATCACCGAAGAATATAGTGTCGGGATTAAAAACTTCACAGCAGCAGAACAACAACACACACCACTGAAAAATACTATCTTAGTAGAGGAACTCTTGAAGAAAACTTAATCAAAAATTTGATACTCATAAAATTTAAACTGAAAAAACCTTACCATAAGCAGGCAAGCACATCCACTCCATGGAAAGAATAATTCATTGCCCTGTAACCATGGCTGCATGAACAGAAAGAACAGAACAGTGAAGTGCAAATCTGACAATACGAAATCACCAGTAATCACTAGAGATGCCATAGACGAGACTGAAAACCCCCTTCTGTCGAAGCCAGGACAATATCCAGATTGTTGTGCAAGCACCAGAAAGACCAAAAGATGGCAGAAGATCACATATCGGTAAACCAAGCTTTAAAATCTCAAAATTTGAACGTCCATAATGGTGTCACTACATGGTCTACTACATATCCATCCAACCAAAACAACACATGGCCTAGTACACCTTCATCCAACCAAACCAAACCAGTGTGGTAACGAAAAATATGGGGAAGCAGAGAATATAAGCAAGTAGCTAGAATAAAATAAAGAAGTATTTTACGCCACTATCAAATGAGATCTAGAATTGGGCGAGTACTTATCAAGGATCCATAAGCCATAGAAGACCTCATCAATTGGAGGATCGAAGAACATAAGCGTCTGGACAAACTTTATGACAGCAGAACACAACACACACAGGTGAAAGATAATGTGCTAGTTGGAAAACATCCATACAACACAAGTTTTGATAAGGACAAAGGGCCACTAGGGAAGAAAATTCAATAGAAAATCTCCATACTCATAGTGTTTTGACTAAAGAAACCCCAACAAAAACCGACAAAACACATCCGCTCCATGAAAAGAAGAATTCACTGCCCTGGGCAACGACTGCAAGAATAGACAGAAGGGAACAGTTCAGAGCAAACCTGATGAACCCGAAACCACCTAAGTAATCACTAGAGATGCCATAGATGAGACTGAAAACCCCCTTTTGTCAAAATCCAGAAAACATCCAGATTGCAATGCAAGCACCAAAAAGACCAAAAGGAGGCAAAGGATCACATGTTAGTTAACCATGTTTTGAAATCTCCAAATCTGAACATCCATAATAGTGGTCACCGCATGGTCTACACATCCAGACAACCAAAAAAAACTAGTGATATAATTAAAAAAATGAGAGCAGTTTGATAAGTAGCTAAAACAACAACAGTTCAGAAGTATTTACGCCAGTATCGGAAGATCTAGAATTGGTCAAGTACTTATCAGGTATCCATAGCCGTAAGAGAGTAAGAGACATCATCACCATAAGAAACCTTATCAATTGTATCACCATAAGAACATAAGCATCTAAACTAAGAACTCCATGGCAGTAAAATACAGCACACTGGTGAAAATAATGTTCAAATTGAGAAACTACCATACTACAGTAGTTATGACAAAGACAAATGAGTCAATAGGGAAGAGAAATTTATCTATACTCATAGAAGACTGACTAATGAAACCTCAACACATATGGACAAATATAAGGTACCTCCATGAAAACAAGAATTCACTACTTTGTAGGACCCAATGGCTGCAAGCTAAGGAATGAAGGGAAGAGTTACATGCAAAGCTGACAAAACACACTAGTAGAAAGTCCAGACAAGATTTAAAAAACCCTCTCTCAAAGCCTGATAATATTCAGACTGCAATGCAAGCACAAAAATGGCAAAGAAAAATTTGGAAAACCCCTTTATCGAAGCCTGATGATATTCAGATCGCAGTGCAAGACATAGCAAGGAAACAGTGTGCACATGAACGGACACTGGGCATCAACCTTCAAAATTTTCCAAATCTAGTCCTCTCAACTAGCATCCATCCAACAAACAAAATCAAGCTGGGGTGATGCAAGAAAAAGGAACCAGAGAATATGAGGCAGAGAGAACACCAAAAGAGAGGGTCTAATAGTGACCGGGCTGTCAAGAGATCCAGGATTGAGTTTTGAGGAACATGTGCATCCAGACTGAGTGCACGAAAAACTATCTTAGCTTGGCATGTTCGATACAGCAGCAATTTTTGACAAAGAGGTTCAGTACTAACAATTATCTGAACCAAGAAACCTCAACACAAATGGCCAAGCAAAGCCCCTCCATGAAAAAAAGATTCACTACTCGGTAAGACCACACTACAAGCACAAAAAGAAGGGACCAGTTAAGTGCAAAGCTGACAGAACTCGTATCACCTAAGAAATCACTATAAATGCAAGAAACAAGGACTAAGAACCCCATTTTGGTTAAAGCCCAACAATATCCATCTTGGACTGCAAGGACCAAGAAACCAATAAACAAGGTGTACAGGAATGAATACCAGATACAATCCTTAGAAGTTCCCATATCACCAAAGAAATCACGAGAGATGCAAGAGAAAGGATCAAGCCCCTATTTTGATTGAAGCCATCATGGAGTGCAAGGACCAAGAAGATCAATAAACAAGGAGCACATGAATGCATAACGGATACAATCCTTAGAAGTTCCTAAAACTACTACTCTGTTACTGTCACCATGTAGTCTAAAATTCATTCACCAACGAACACAAATCAAGCTGGCGTGGTAACAAAGGGAAAACAGTGAGATGATAAGTAGCAGAAGAGCACTTCACAGCACTATCAAAGATCCAGAATGTACTCTTGACTTTATCCAGTGCCTATAACACCATAAGACACCAGGATCATCAAAATCACGAACATTTGAATTAAAAACTAAAACTAACTGGCAGCAGAACACACTATACACAAACTTCCATTTCGAACCACTTTTGAGCAAAGCTTTGAGGGACTGAACATTCCAAAACCTTTAATCACAGACCTGGGAACCGCCGCATCTTTCCCGGCCACAAACGCCATAGCAAGACACTTGTTCCTGTAGAACCACTTGCACCTATATGCCCATCTAGGTATTCTTGAACAAACAAATAACAAGGTAAAAGAAGTTGATACGAGGAGACACATGATTAGCATCACAATTAGCATTAAAGATGGAAGTCAAGATATCAAATCCAAGCTCCACTAGACTAGAAGATCCAAGTAGGCGATGCCTGGGAACCAAATTTCAAAATCTCAATTCTACTTGTATTGTGATTCAACCAAAAGAAATTTCTAGGTTTCAGAGTTTGACAAAACACAAAAATCAAAAACTGAAGACTGAACATTGAGACCAAGGTAACATTTCACTCATAAGATTATACTGATATGTGATTATTGTACACTGAAAAGGTACTCCCCAAACCCCTCACGTTTAGAGAAGAGATGATCAAAGAGCTCCAGTGATTAGAACGTGAGATTTATATAATCCTGAGATGACCAAGAAATAAAAAACAAACATATAGGCTACCACAGACGCATCAAAAAGGACTTTTCGAAGCACCGAATCTCGGAATGGAATCATTGCGCAAGCGAGCGCTCCCCAAAGGAAGGCATCAGCTCATCTTCTGAAGAGATCATATGCAACAATTACCCAATATCCTGATCAACAATAATAACCCTGTATCTTGAACAAACCATACCTACCCAGAATCTTGATCAACAATAGTAACCACATCAAACGAAAATTGGCCAGAATCAACAATAACAATAAGGCAACAATGATAACCCATATTGAGGCACAATTATTACCCAGAATCTTGATCATACAATAACTACCGGTATCTTGATCATACAATAATTACCCAGAATTTTGATCATACACTAATTACCCAGAATCTGATCAGTAATAACAATATGACCCAGAATCTGATCAACAATAGCAATAACAATATTGCAGAAATAACACCGAATCATTGGGGAAAAAGGTAACGCGGTATAGAATAATTGCCTTCCTGTCAAGTATACTTATAGGGTTGAAGGGAATAGAACATCACAAAGGCGGCCAAGTTGGGTCGATGACTAATTTATTATTATTAAAATTAACATTTTTTTATTATATATAACTAGTAAAACAATAGTTTTCATCCCCAAAAGTATCTAAGTTACATCAGTTAACTTTGACAAAAAAAAAAAAGTAAATTTGCACCATGTAGTAAACTGTAGCTTTTAAGTCCAAAAAATAGTAACTTTCAATTCAACAAACAACAATCAAAATGAAAGCTTGAAAACCAAAATATAACAGCTAAATGTAGATTGTAAACCCCACAAAATAATATTTTAATCCAATAAATAGCAATTAAAATGCATGATATCACTGATATCGCAAGGTGAGAATGTATATACAATGTATATTCACATCCACATTGTAAAATGTTTACAATTAATCTTCAATAACTATTACTCTCTCCGTTTCAAAAAAAAATATCCCTATTTATTTTTTAGTTTGTTTCAAAAAGAATGATCCATTTCCTTTTGGCAGCACTTTAACTTTAACTTTCCACGTGGCATGTTTAAGACCATAAGATTAAAGGGCATTTTGATAAATTTGACATAACTTTAATTTAAACCACAAGATTAAAAAGTCTTCTTTCTTTTCTTAAACTTCGTTCCAAGTCAAATTAGGTCATCCTTGTTTTTAACGAAAGGAGTACGTGATTAACCTTGAATAAGAAATCGATTTTTTATACATTAAATAGAAAGAAAGAAAACATAAATTAAATAAAAAGGGTAGATGAGGAAAAGGGGAAGGGGAGGAAAGAAAGAAGATAGACAAAAGTTGGGTTAGATTAATTTGAAATGGTTTTGGGTGTTGGGTTTGAAACGGTTTTGGGTGAGATTTTTTTATTTGATAAAATAATTATGTTGACCAATGAAAATTGTCCATTTCTTTAGTTAAATTTCTTGTCATATTTCTGTTAGCTAAAGGGCATTTTGAACCTGTAGAAAATATTAAGGGCATTTTAAAAACAATAGATGGAAGGAGGGTATTTTAAAACATTTTCCAATAAGTTGAGTGCATTTTTGAAACTTTTTCCTAAAATTTATTACTATTATAATATATATATAATAATAATACTTATAAAAATTTATTATTATTATAATACATACATACATATAACTAGTAAAATTTTATGTCACATATTTTGTAAAATAATACTTACAATCTATCGGTCATCAAAACTAAAACACTATATTATCTTAAATACAAGCTTACATAGAACGAACATTAATAATGAAATGGAAAATAATAATTATAACATCTTATCATTTATCCTTCAATCAATTATTTTTAATTTGATTTTACAATTTATTATGTACTAACAAATACTTATAACAGTAACTTTGCAGAAACATAAACAACAAAGTTTAAAACATTTCCTAAAAAACAATATCATATACATAAATTAATAACTGTAAATAAAATATACCAGATTATATAAAATAGAATGAAACAGAATAAAAAAAATTGAGTCCAATGAATACACAGTGTCCTCTTAACGAAATTATTTCTCTCTATTTCCCAAGGTTCATTGGAATACATCCTCTCAAGATGGAACGATTTTATTCACAAGTATATTGATAAAAAAAATAATGTTGTCAGTGAGCCTTTCAACATGAGCAAAGTACTTAAATATTTAATTGTGCAGAATTAGAAGAAGAAGAAAAAGACGAAGAAGTTAAGAATTTTTGTTGTTTTAAAATGAGAGAAAATCCCTCTATTTATAGACAACAAAGGATAGTGTGAACGAATTTTTATTGTGCCTTATCGGAAATGTCACAACTCTTTCAAAAGTTACAACTTTTTGAAAAGGTCAGAACCTTTCATAAAGCACAATTTTTCATAAAAGTCGTAACTCATCATAACAGTCGCAACTCTTCATAAAATTCACAAATTTTCATAAAAGTCACATCTTTTCATGAAAGGCGATGACTATTTTTGGGTAACTATTCATAAAAGTTGCAACTCTCCAGAAAAGTCTTAATTTTTCATAAAAGTTGCATCTTTTAATGAAAGCGGAAGGTTATATTTGGAAATAAATAAATTTAAAAGGAAATTCTACCTTATGGTGGCGCCACACAGGCGGGCATAGAGTTCTCTTTTATATAAGTATATGATATATGATAGTATCTATCTGTAATAATTTAATTTTGTATTAGTCAGTTATTTTCAATTAAAATTTAAAAATGTTTAAACAAAACTTTTGAAACGTATTCTTTTTAAAAAATATTAGAAATAACTCTTTTTAAAAATAATATCGTGTCGGACTAACACCACCTATCACCATTACCATGATGGCTCTGATACCATTTATTGACAGGATTGTTTCGATGTAACTACATGCTCGTTTACGGTTCATGCAATCTAAGGATGAAAATAACTTTTATGGTTCCAACACGGCACAACAATGTCTCATTCATAGCTAACATGGTCCTTATTAGAAATATCGGACTAAGCAAAGAACTTTCCATTCTTAAACTATACTACTTTGACCTTAGAGATATCGAAATGATCCTTTTATCACCATGTCGTAATAGTTATAGGTGTTGTTAGTCCAACACAAAGTATTTAGCCTATCATTTAGGCTATTTAAATAATTAAAATGTTTTTAACTAATATTAGAAGAGAGAAAATAATACCCTAATTGGAAAAGACTTCAACAATAATTCTCCAAAGTACGAATGCCAATAATTATTTCATTTAGATGGTAGTGAAAAATAAAAATGAAGTAATAGAACAAAAGGGGGCTAATGCCTCCCTTCCATTCATACAAAGGGATCCTTATATAGAAAGGATCTGAAAAAAATCTAAAATTTATGACGTAAGGGTTTACATTATGTTACATTATTGGACCAACATTGGGGTTTGTCACTTTATAAAAGCTTACAATTATTCTAACTTTATAAAAGCTTACAATTATCATCTAGTCTTTTCTAGTTTCCTTTCCCTTTAGTTTGTTCGATCAAGAAGATTCTTCTATTTGGTTTTTGAATTGTTGAAGAAATATTTCAATGTTCATCTCTTTCGTGCTATGAACACTTTGGAATTCTCTTGCTACACAGGTGTCTTCTTTCCCATTGGATGTAACCATAGATATATTATCCGAAAATTTTATGCACATATTTTTTATTAGATCTTTCTTGACTTTTTTCATGTACGATGCCAGAAGTTTTGATTTGGAGATGACCCATTTCTTCATCTGTAATTTTCTGGTTATCTGTCTGAAAGGACTGATATCATCTCAGCCTTGTATGACTTCTGATTGACGCTTATTAGGCTTGATAGAGTCTTTAATGGTGTTTATAATTTCTTGTCCATGGATCTTTCCTTCAGCATCTCTTTGGATTAATTTACTCCAAAACTTTTTATGGAGTTTTCTCGTTAAACAAAGAAATTCATCTTCCTTTGTTTGGACTTCTATGTCCACTTTATTATCAACGAAGCAGAGAATTCTATGAAAAATACATTCATAACATTCCTTTAAAAAATATATCATGTTTTTGTAATTTTACCAATTTGGGTGATACATTAACTGAATCATCATATATTTTATTGTGTTCTTCCGGGAATATGTTCATAGATGGACCATTTAAAATTCACCACTAAAAAAACTAATTTGATATATGTTCTTTGTAGACATGAGATCTTATTCCTATGAACGATGAATGCTTTTTATTAGAATTATCATATAGCAAGGCTTTATTAAAGATTTTGATATAATTCCAATAATTAAATTTGACCGCAATTTTTTATTGTGGGTGGGTGTATTCTCTTTCCTTCATCGTGCTTATCCCCCATTCTTCTGGGGTGACTATCTTTTTTATAATAATTTTTGAAAAGTTATAAACCTTTTTAGTATTGGCTGGGTAAAAGTTCTAGAATTCAACAGACCCAATGGATAGGAGTATTATCTCATAATGCATTATGTATTTATAGGTTAGGACAACATATGATGTCGTATCAAACAACCTGGTTATAATCTGGCATGGATCGTCTTTCCATTGTAAGTCTATTGGTTCAAGAAGAAGTATTGCTTCATCTTTCTCATTTTTATCATATAATTCAATAATTTCATTTCCCTCATCAGCAACGGCTGAAGAATAAAGTGGTGGGTTGTTACCCTGAACTTGTCTGGATTGTATAAAATTCATAAATTCCTTGTACATCGAATGGACAATATTAATATCCGATGTACCTGTGTATGCTTCTGCAAAGTTTGAAGCAGCTTCTGGTTTCCTATCTAGGCCAAGACATTATTTTTTTCCATAGGTGTTTTTCCTCTTCCTCTTCCTCTTCCTCTATTAGAGGAAGAACTTTCAGACGGCCGCATCACTCCTGCTATTAAGAGACAAAGATTTATTAACTTAAATATTCTCTAGTAAGAAAATCGGGTAGACAATTATATGTCCCCTTTTTATAATGTATTTCAAAATCTAATGGTGCTAATAGAGCTTGCCATCTTGCAAGCATTTGCTTGGAGATATCATGTTTTACATTTTTATTCAAGATAAATTTTATTGCTTGACAATCAATTTTTATGATAAACTTCTTATTATATAAGTCTCCTTGAAATTTTAAAATACTTTTGACTATAGCTAAATTTTCTTTTAGTACAGTGGCATAATTTTTCTAGCAATTATTCCATTTTCCAAAATAGAATTGTATAAGGTATTCTTGCCTTTCATCAGGAGAATTTTTTTTAAAAATTCCGTCGTAGCCAATATGAGAGACATATGTCCCTACTATCTTTTGCCAATTCCGATTGGCTAAAGTGAGACATGGTAGGTTATTAACCTTTGTCTTAATGTACTTGATTGTTGTAGTATGATAAACAATCCATGCTTTAGAATATTTTTTAGTCTATCGTATAATATAGATGTGTCTTTAGCTAGATCCTTTATAAAAGGAGAAATACAATTTAATCTTCCCAAGAATCGTTGGAGCAGCGTTTTATTAGTGATAACATCAGAAAATTCAGATGCAAACTCAATGCTACTTTGATTGAAATGATTTTTCTCTTTTCAATATTATGACCTAAGAACCTAACATTCATTTGGAAAAATGCATTTTTGATCTAGATATAACCAAACCACTTTGAATAACAGTTTTCTCAAATAGATCAAGATGTTCCTAAGACTTTTGAAAATATCAAAATATCATTTATATATACAACTATAAAATTGCTAAAAGGATTTAAAATATCATTCATAGTTTTTTGAAATTCAAAAGGGGCATTTTGTAATCCAAAAGGCATAAGATTCCATTCATATTATCCCATTGGGACGTTAAAGGTTGTCTTATATTTATCTTCTTCAGAAATTTGAATTTGCCAATAACCTTATTTAAAATTAAAATTTGAAAATATGATAGTTTCATGAAGTCTATCTAATAAATCTTTTTTATTGGGAACATGATATCTAATACACTTCAATACTTTATTTAAGGGTTTATAATTTATGACAAGTCTGGTACCCCTCTTTCTTGTTCTGCTTGTTTATTAACATAGAAAGCAGTACAAGACCATGAGGATTTTGAGGGACTTATTAATTCCTTTTGAAGAAGAGTATCAATTTCTTTTTTTTTTTTTACATAAATTTAATTATTCTGAATTCATTTGACAAGGTCTTGCCTTAGTGGGAATATTATCTTCAAAAATTCTTCCTCATAAGGAAGACTCACCACGTGTCTTTTCCTTTCTCAAACCACATTTGGGTGGTCTCCACATATTTGTAGGGAGAATTGACTTTAGAATCTCAATTTTTTCTTGGATTTTAGGATTTTGTAAAGTCTCTTCTATGGTAAGACTACAAATCTCATTTTTAAGAAAATTAATTAATTTATTTTTAAAAAAAAAGATCATATCTTTGACTTCATTAACAAATTTTGAAAAAGGTTGAGATATAAAATTTATCCTTATTTTTCTTCCTTCAAAAGTAAAAGTTATTCCGATTTCATCTCATAAAGTTATAGGATATATATGTAGAAAAAGTCATTCCTAAAATGATTTAGTTAGAAATATTTTTGATTAAAACAAAAATTTCAGGCATACATATATTATTTGTACATATATATGCTTTAAGAATTTTATATTCAATATCCATTTTATGACCGCTAACATTTCGAAGACTATGTGTAGTCTTCTCAAAATATTTTGACCGAATTAACTCTTCTTGAATACAATTTAAATCAGCTCCACTATCAATAAGAGCAATAAAATCCTTCTTTAAGTTATAATCAACAAAAAGAGTTATTTTTGCTAAAGGTTTATGAGTTGCAATTAGCTTGATAATTTCTAAAAATAAATTCTTATTATTTGTAGATTCATTAGGGATGTCAGAAAAATTATCCTCAAAAGCATAAGAAGGATTATCTTCAGCCATAAGCTATTTTCCATGATGATTATTGTCCTTACTTTCTATATTATTAATTCTCTCATCAAGGATTATATTATGATTTTTGAGATCGAGAAGATATTTCTTTTTTTGAGATTATTAATCTCTTCAGCCAAGTATTGAATTGTAGTGGAAATATGATCCATTTGAGACCTAAGTTTTAGTTGTCTCTTTACTTCTGCCATGGTATAAACATTATTATGAGCGGGATTTTCTTTAGGAATTCTGGTATTACTAGTAGAGGTGCTGGTATTACCAATTTGTCAATAATTTTGGATCTTAATGTAGGATCATCAATCATCCTGAGCATCTGTACCAAATTCTTATTACTTTTAACATTGATATTTAAGTCCTTGAAGTGAGAATAAAAATGATAGAATTTATCCTTATCTTTATCACAAGGTTGGCCAACCTGACAAGACGTACATTCTTCCTCAGATGAGGACATGTAGTCTTCTTCATGAAGATCTTTTAAATCTTCACTTGTAGAGGATTCTTTACTGTCACTATTATTAGGGCTTGAATTTTCTAAAGAAGAATTAAGGAGAATTTGTTTTATAAAGAATCCTTAATATTATCCTCTAGGTCAAGACTTTTAATCCTATCCTTAACTTTGCAATCCCTTGCATAATGACCTATTCTTCAACACTTATGACAGACATTTGATTTATTATTCTTATTAAACTTTTTTCATTTATAATCCATTTTCTTTTTTCATGCTTGTCCAAGTATTTCTTTTTTCTTGTACTGCCTATGCAATTTTTCCTTATAATATCTTTTTCCTCCATGTCTATTAGAATTCATAGAGGATTCGACATATCGATTGCAAATTGTTCACAAAATTGTTTCTCATTCAAATGATATCTTTTAATTTGTTTATTCAACTTGATCGCGTTGCACAACGACATACCTTCTTGGGTGCAAACACTTAAAAGTTTCCATAAGTATAGTCATAGTAATTAATACTCACGTCATCTCCTCTTAGGTCTTTCCTAACCCTTTCTGCAGATGAAGCAGGGATTCCGTCTATAAATTTGGATTTTGAATGAGAGTTTATTACACTCAAGTAACTCCATAACTCTAGATAGGAAAACTTCCTTGTACCATTTAAAGAACATATGAGTTTTACATCTAAGGTTTTGGAGCATGATCCTAATGGTTTCACTATTATCCGATCATCTACCAGAAAAATGATCTACGATGGTTAGGACCAAGGTGTAAATTACATTTGAAATTATTCCATTTTAATCCTTAATGGCATTAAAAATGGCCATTATTTGGGACTCCGAGAGATAATTATGCACCTACCCTTTAATTGGCCTATAAATTTGGCAATAATCATGTTGGTTGTATCCTTTTCAGAATTCTTGTTTGCCTTGGAGATCGTACTATACATAAGAATTCTATGAGCCAAGGTATAAATTTTCCTATCGGTAAAATCATCGATATTCCACTCATAAATTTTTGTCCCACTGAAACTATTGGAGACATAATATTCTTGCTCCTCGAGGAGAATATCTTGAGGGTTCGGCTTAGGATAGTAATACATCATTTGAACTGATTTTCTAGCTTGTTTTTCCGAGTTCTTATTAATCTCGTTTGTAATATTATTTCTATCAGTAATATCACTTTCACTTTGCTGAAGGGGATTAATATTTAACCCCTAAAACCTTTCTTGAAGCAATCTTTCTATGTTATCAAGCTTTGATGATTTAAAGTCCTTAATATCTGGAGGGGGTAGAATAGTACGAGTAGCCTTCTCCTTCCCTTTTCTAATTTAACACATAAAATGACTAATTTTATCATGTAAAGAAAGAATCTGTTCTCCTAGAATGATCACATAAACATTCGTGGAATTGTTTAGTCGTATTAAAGTTTTAACATGCTTAGAAATAATAAGAGCAGTGTTATTATCATCAAACAATTGTGCAAATGCAGCAAATACAGTCTTATTACTTTTTTCAATTTGAAAAGATTTTTGAGGAGGTAGGAGATATTTGGTAACTGTACCATTAGATAATTTATAATCTTGTTCTAACATGAAAATATAGTTATAAACATATTTCTTCATGAACCATGGTACAAAAACAATAGCTTTATTTTCTTTAGAAAGATCATTACAAAAATAATCCTGGAAGAATGTTTGGTGATTATTATCAATATTTTTGAAAAATCATTTTCTAAATGATTCGCATTTGGCTGGAACAATTCATTTGATTTTTTTTTTACTGGCGACCCAGTCTAAAATCAATAAATTTTGATCTATCCATGTAAACCAGTTGAAAAGTCCATATCAGACAACGTAGGATCCATATCAGGGGTAACTATATGATTTTTTATCTTAATATTATCAACTCCTTTTCCTTCTTTCATATAAGAAGTGGATATTCTAGAATTATCTTATTCTCTAATATGAGAAATAGACGCTCTAGAAGGCATATCAACAATATAATCAACGGGAGATATATAAGATTAGTTAGTTCTAAGTATTCTTGAAGGAAAACCTATATTATCAGCATAACTCATTAATAAATTCTGGTTAGTGAATTTCATTCTCACCGTCGCATCAGGAGTTTGCTCTAAATCATAAATATCAGGATTTATATTATTTCTTGGTGAGACTGCTTCTATCACCCATTCTTTAGTAAAATCAATTTCATTCCACTTAATAGGTCTTCTAGTTATAATTTTAGACTTACTAAAATTTGTTTCTATTAAAATTGTTTCATTTATAAAAATCCATAATTTTACACATAGGATTTAAAGTATATAATGACTTATAGTAAATTCTATAACAAATACATATAATCATAACCATGCAGTTTTATACTTAATGTTAAAATATTTAGCAAATTCTCATTATTCAAACAAATTTGCAAATTAGGATATACATTAAAATAAACAGGGTCATAGGCTAAACTAATGTGAACTGTTCCTAAAAGGGATTTTTTCCAATTCTGATTTATGCATCCCTCAGAGCTGCTATAAGCCCTCTGGTAGGCCTCTTATATCAAGGGTTTAAAAGCAACTTGAACTAAACCAATATGCATAAATTTATAATTTTCTTGATAAGGAGCAAAATCACTTTCAAATAATAACCTAAAAGTACCATGGTAAGTGCAACCCCTTGTAACTTGAAATAGCCAAGAATAAACTAAGAAACTAATTTTTTTTTTTTTTGGAAATAATAGGGAAAATCTAGAAATTTCCTGTGTAAAAAGTGAATTTTTGGCCATTTTATAACGGCTATAACTTCTAGCTTAGGATGAGTTAGAGCCAGTTATTTATATGGTTGGAAATCCCTTGGAAATATCTTTCCAATGCCGTCAAGTGTGCGTATTTTCAATGTCGTATAAGGGAGATATGCCTATCGGAAGTTGGGCTGTTGGATTGAAGAAGGTCCCAATCTGGATTTTTGTAAGGGTAAACTTGTCATTTAACTCAACTATTCCCTAATTCGTTTAAAGGTTTATTAGGGGTAAAACTAAGCCTTAAGTCAGTTTTAGAAAAGTATTCTCGCTTGGGGTTTGGGAGAAAAGAGAAGATAAGAAGAAAAAGGGAGAAAAGTTCAAGGATTCATCAAGAACGCCAAGATTGTCGAGTGAAATTTGTCGGGGGTGATCCCTATTAAGGTATGTGAGATCTTTCGTGTTGGGTTAATAGCCCATACACCAAATTGTTTTAATTCAACACTTTATGAGTTGATTTCATGTTAAAAGTTAAGTTCTTGAACAAAAGTTTTGAATTCTTGTTGATTGAATTGTTGTATGCTAATCTTGGTTGAATTCTTGATTCTCCGAGTTACTTTTGAGTTGAATTCGATAGTTATGAAGATTACCAATAGTCCCAGGCATTTGGGGAAAGAACTAGGAAGGTTTGGAGATGAAAAATGAGTTGAAAAATTCGTCAGACGCACTAGGGTAGGGGCAGGCGCAGCGCGCCTGCAATCCGCTAAAAATTAGCCTCAGTCAACTGAGGCCTGGCATGGCGCGCCACCAGAGTGCCAGAACCAAGCCTCAGTCAACTAGGGACGGTGTGGCGTGTCAGCAGTGTGCCCGAATCGGCATGTTTTGCCTAGTTTTCGTAGTTTAGCCGTCGGAAGTCCTTCTAATGTACATTAACACTTTCCGATGATTCTAATTAATTCAAATGATTTCTAAACACCAAGAAATCACTAAAGAACTCAAATCATAACCATGAATCCATAATCCATTTTAGGAAAGTTAAGATCAAAGTCAGCGAAGTTAAGAGTCAAGTCTATAGCTAAGAAGCTAGTCCAAAGCAAAGTTCTAAAAGGTTTTCAAGAGTCTTTATTAATTTTTTTAACTTCGTTTTGAGGCTCAAGTTTAAGTTAAAGTTAAGAGTAAAAGTTTAAGTCTTTTCTTCAAATGATATTTAAGGGAACTAAGTATTCTCTAAGAGTTGATTCAAGATTCAAGTTCAAGTTAAGCAAAAAGTAAAGAGCTAAGTTCATTTCTCAACACTTATAAGGGAACTAAGTATTACCTAAAATTGTATAAATGTTTTCACATATAAGTTGGGAGGAAACTAAGATTTCCCAAAAGAGTTTTGAACAAGAAAAAGGTAACATTGATTCCAAGAGGGCTTTTTAAAGCTAAAAGTGTTGAGCAAATTATCTCAACCCAAATGAAGAAAGTTATTTTAAAAGCATTAGCTAAAGTGTATTTTGGGAGTAGTATTAAGTACCGATGTGGGGATGACAGTTCATATTAACTCAAGTCTCCATGTAAACCATGTAGCTATCTACCATCATAGGTAATAACGGGTCATACTTTTTTTATGATAAAGTAAGTTAAGCTAGTGGATCTACTACGTTAAGGAGTCCTATGCGATAACAAAGTATATGATAGTTCTAGCAGCGTGGGAAAGACGTTATATCACCACTTAGGCTCATAATGGTGGTTTTCGGTTAGAAAATATCCCACATAAACTATATTACTTTCATATATAAGTAAATCTGAGTTTGTTATTGCATTTTCTTAACAGACTAACTTGTTTTACTGTTTTACAAAGATTTATATATATTGCATGTATTTCATTTGCCTTATATATATTGAGTTGAGTATTCTTAAGTTGAGCAGAGCCAAAGTAAGTTTCTTCTTATTCCTTTCAAGATTTAAGTTGTTGTTTAGCATTCAACTTGCATGCTCATACATTCAATGTATTAATGCCAGTTGGCCTGCATCGTCTTATAATGCAGATACAAATAAGCAGGATTAACATCCAGCGCATGTTGATCCGGTTTGAGCACTCAAAGTCAGTTGTAAGCCTCCTTGCATTATGGAGGAAACCTTGTTATTAATTTGCAGTCTTTCCATTATAGAATGTTGTGGGATTTTTCCCGACATTCGTCATAGTAGGTTTAGAGGCTTCATAGACGAACAGTTAGTCTTTTAGTTCAATTGTGTCTCTTTGTTCATAGATATTTTATTGTGAGACTTAAGTGTCATTTTGGCCAATACAACTAATTTAAGCTATTTATGAGGATGTTCTTGTTTTATTATTGAGTAAGTCTTCCGCTGAGTTAAGTAAGCCAGACCAAGGGTTCGCTCAAGGCCATCAATGGTCAATTGGTGCCGGCCACGTCCAGGGTGTATGCTCGGGGCGTGACAAACTTAGTATCAGAGCACAAAGTTGAAGAGTCCTAGGGAGTCTATGAAGCTGTGTTTGTAGAGTCTTAGTCATCCGTATGAAGCACGCCACACCTATGGGAGGAACTTTATGGGAGAGGATGTAGATCACCCATAGGATTGTTTGAGGCTGGAATTGTGAAACCATTGAGAGTTAATTGGGTGAAAGATACTCAAGATAATGTAAGAAGCATAAAATTTAAGTTATAGCAGACCATAGTCGACGGAAGAAGTATGCATACCGTTAGGTAAGAGTCATGGAATTTCAGGCCGGTGAACAACTCCTTCTTAAAGTATCACCCATAAAATGTGTGATGAGATTCGACAAGAAAGGCAAGCTAAGTCCTTGATACATTGGACCATTTAAAATTTTTGACTGTGTAGGGCGCGTATCTCATTGGTTTGCATTACCACCTATCTTATATGGACTTTATTAGTTTTTGATGTATCCATGTTTAAGAAGAATCATAGGGACAGAGACTAAATTTGTCACGCCCCGAGCCTACACCACGAACGTGGCTGGCAGTCGAGAACCATTACTGGCCCCAAGTGAACTCTTGGTCTAGCTTACTACTTAGTGGAAGACATTACTCAAGATATATGTACTTTAAAAGTTAACTGAAAGCTCAAAGATAACTAAGAATGTATTATAATTAAACATTTACTGGCCAAAATGACAACTCAAGTCTCAACTTAACTGAAAAGGAAAAGTAAAGACTCATGAACTAACATAAACTAAAATTGTCTATGAAGCCTCTAAGACTATAAGGGATGTTAGTACAAGACCCACAATCATCCTAACAACTGAAAACTAATAAAGCAATAAAAGGGGGATCCTTCATAAGCAAGGAGGCTCACAAACAAACTCTGGAGCTCAATAGGATCAACGAAGCGTTAAATGTTGATCCTGGTTACATATATCTGCATCATATTAAGATGCAGACCAACTGTCATCAGTACATTGAATGTACGAGCATGCGAGGGTAATTCTAAAATAAGACATAAGTTTGAAAGGAACTAAAGAACAAACCTGGTCTCAACTAAACTAAACTGAACTGGACTCATTTAAATATAAAGCACTATAGACATGTGCAATATAAGGAAAAAGTTTTAAAACATGGATATCGACTTTGTTTATTTAGAAATACAATAGTAACTCTTTATGTATGCAAAGATACAATATAAACTCTGGAATGTATATAAAAACACAAAAACATTTCTGTGGGAGTTTCTCTAACCGACAACCATCGCGTAAGAGTTATTATGATGATACATCATTTCGCCTCAGGCTGTCATGGTCGTCCTATACCTTCCCGAGGGTATAGAACCTGACTACTACTAAGTGGATCTACTAGTCTATGCTAAAAATCACTAGGAGTCATCTAAAAACACAACACATTTTTCCACGCATGATGCTTACATGATTTATAAAGGGAGGGAGTTGTCTAAACTCTCTCTGGTATCAGTGCTCAATACTACTCCTAAACTATAATACTAGCTCTTATGCATAAAAACATAGTTCTTTATGTGGTTTGACATAACTTTTCAAAACTTAGCTCAAAGGCTCTCTTGGAAATCAAAGTTTCCTCTGTTGCTTAATTTTGAAAGTATTTACTCTTTACTGAAAAACTAGCTCAAACACTTTTTGGGAAATCAAAGTTTCGTCTCATCTTTAAATGTGAAAACATTTACTCTTTGGGAATATAGTCCCAATATACTCTTTTTAAGAAATGAATTTTAGTCTTTACTCTTTAATCAACACAAAACTCATGTCTTAAAACAAAGTTAAAAGATTTGTAAAAAGACCTTGGAAAATTGTAAAAATTTCTCTTGACTTGCCTCTTAGCTTTCCTTGAATTTGAATTTATGGATTCAAGGTTATGATTCATGCTTATAGATGATTTCTTGGTGTTTAGAGGTCATTTGGAGTAGTTAGGCTGAATATCAAGTGTAAGTGCACTTTAGAAGGACTTAGACGAGATTAACAATCAAAAATGGGTTGGGGTAGACGACCCTGGCGCTCTGTTAGCGCGCCACTCCAGACCCTTCCATTTAGAGACCCCATTTTGGCACACTACTGGCGCGCCGCCCCAGCTTTCCTGGCGCAATGGGGGCGCGTGTGTCCTGTCACATCCCGAAATCACACCCTAGAATATAGGGTGAAATCTTGGATTACGACCGGCGTATTCGACCTCTCGGAGGTCTCATACAAGCCTATCATATCATTCATTGCATATACATAATGAAAATTAGTGCGGAATTAAAACTTTTCAATAAAACTATATAGAAGTCTTAAACTCTTTCATATAGGTAGAAATAGGCAAACACTGAGTCTCGATCATCATTTAAGACACGACAATACTTGGGACACGTCCCATACGAATTTAAAACATACTACTATATAGTCTATTACAAAACTTCATTAAAGAAACATAAAATGACATATATGCCCTCGAATCAAGTGAGGACATACTTCAACTCTTCTTGAACGATTTCCTTGTCCAAGTCTTCCTCCCAAAGCTCTTCACCTACTAACAACTATAGATATAAAATAAAGCATGGAATTAGTACAACCACATGTACTAAGTATGGCATTATGCATAAAATCATGAAAAATGACTTTATTGGAAATATGCATCTTTTCTTTAAAGCATCATAATATCATCATAAGAATAACATTTAGCAACTTAGAATCACATAAGACAACATTAAACTGAAAAACACAATTTTTAACTCACATTACAGTGAGTTCACTTCACTGTTACAGTCAAGTCTAAGCCCTCTCTTTTGAACATATTTTAGCATGTAGTCTTCTCACTAACGTCATCCTAAGATTCACTTAAGTCACACAAAGAGAGACCGCCCATACACCCTCTCTAGATGTGCCTAAACGACCCTTAAGATCACTCCTAATGAGACACATACACACCTACAATCCAACAACATACAAGACACACATAGTATGACAATCTCCCCTACCAAGGCTATCAAAATACTTACTCAAGTACTCCTAGAAGAAAACGCCCATACATTCACTTCAAGGCTACCTAAACAATCCTTAAGACTTCCTAAGTTTAGATCATGTCAAACATATCAAGCAACTTACCTAACTAGAGTCATCCTCAAGACTTCCAAAGATAAGGCATGAAGAGATCATCCTTTATGCCCTCTTCACACTTTAACTAAGGAATCATTAAGTCACTTTAGATTAGGTACTTATTAATTTACATGCTCATTATCATTAAGTTATTAGTTCATTAGTTCATTTAAGAGACATACATCACCTAAAGAACATTCAAATAATGGTCTTAGACAACACCTAGGGACTCTCATTAACATCTTCAAAGCCTATTGTGCAATGTCTAAGTAGCGTCCCATACCACCATCTAACTTCATAGAACTTCTCTAATGCTAATAGGTATACCATATGATGAGAATAGTCAATAACCGATATATACCATGGTAGCAAAGCATGGAATCCGAAGTTCTATCCTACTTCGATGAGGTGTTCTACTTGCCAATGGTAGAACATAGAGATCCCATGTAGGCACATGGTTAAGGAATATGTAGGGCGTACTTTTATTCTAGTCTCATACTTAACTAGAACTACTCCCCTTAACCATACTCACTCGGTGCTAGCCTTATTTCTCATAGATCAATTTACATCAAGGTTCATACAAATGGGTCCCATATCATGTTCATGACCCAGTTACATTTACCCTACCAAAGAAAGGTCCTTTAAGGCTATCTCACTATAGAGACAAGAAGCTCATAGCGACTTTCCTAAGGTATGATATGATGCCGTTCCAGTCAATCAACCTTAAGTCCATCACTCATTACATGAAGGATACCATTACGGCTTACTACTTCACGATTGATAACCTTACCACTTGGTTCAAGGTTCCACATAAATGACCCTTTAATCATCGTTCAAGGTCTCACCTATATTCATTTATTCAAGACTAATACACTTTAGGTTCCTGTGTCAAGACATCACATATTCACATAAGCATCAAGTAAGAGACACAAGTCTACCTAAACAAGACACAACATACCTCCATTTAACATATATAGCCTATCTTTCTTTAGACTCTTAGGAATGACCCTTAACCTTATTAAGTAAACCTATTAATTACCTTAACATTATCAACTTAACCATTTTAGACTCATCTAACCAATTTAGGAATAACCATGTATCAACTCTAAGACTACACACTCAATACATAGCCATAACATAACATGATTACCTAGATAGTATCAATAGTCTAACACATACTTTCACATATAGGTAGACATGATCACACATCATCAAACAACTACACAAATAGCCATATAGGTTCAACTAGTGCCGACAAGGCCATGATCATCAATATACTAGAAAGTAACGCCGACAAGTCCACATCAATTCACATAGCACCGCCACCAAAGGTGGACCAAACAAATCATAACATAATTGAAGTATAATTAACATTGAATAAGAATAAATAGGCAGAGTACCACCACTTCATCATCAACACTTCAAGCCAATACCAAATCACCCAATTCAACATCATAAGGCCCATACCCATGGCCATGAACACCAATTCAATACACAATTATAGAAATCAATTAAATCTAAACCAATTCAACATAGATTAAACAATCCAATACCAATTTGATAACAATTGAACACAATTCTTACATCAATAGATAGCCCATAAGAAACTGTACATGAATTCATCAACATTAAGCCAATATCAAGTAACCCATAATTTAGTCAAAATCTTAGGTTCATCAATTTCATGGGTTCATAGGTAATTTAGGTTAAAATCATCAATAAAACATCAATATAATCCATAATAGACGTCTGAAAACCTTTAATGCAACAACCCATGGTAGAATCATGAAATTGGACAATTCACCTTTTGAAAACTTTAGAAAACATCTTTGAAAGTTTGGCTCCTTGATGAAACGAGTTTCAAGGATCAAAAGCCATACCTAAATGATTATAATTCTTCACTTTTATGAAGAATTTCCACTCAAAACGTCACCTTCAAGTTGTTCCTTGATTTGACTTCAATGGAGTCTTTGGGATTTCTTAAGGGATTTTGGGTTTTTGATTTTTGAAAAATGAATATTCTAAGTGTTAAACACTTATATACTTATTTAAATACCAAATATAACCCTTAGACACCACCAAAGTCTATGTTTGGAAGTGGGGTGAATTTACAAATTCACCCCTAGCTTGGCAGTGAAACTGCACGCAGGGACAGCCCATAGACGACTTCCCCACCGACGGGGCGTAAGCCCACTTACGGGACGTGCTGGCAACCGTAAATGGGTTCTGAGACTTGGAAATGGGAACCTAGATCCCAGTCTAAGTCCTAAATGACGACCACCACCTACGGGGCGCCTACCAGGCTACGGGCCGTCGATTGCCTTTCGTAGGTGGACTGCCTTTTGGCAGTTTTGGCCACAAACATGTGTCATTCCTCAAGGACCCTTGGTTGGTCCTTGGGGATGTTTACCCGGACGTTTCCAATCCAAACATGATTGTATACAAGTTTAACACCTCTAACATTAATTTCATCCAAAACGAACACGTAAAACTCGCGAAACATGCCTAGACACACAAGGTCATTTCAAGGCATATCTTTCGAACTTCATGAGCGTTCTTGGACGTTTGAACTCCAAACTTCACGAAACTTGACACACTGCCGATAAATGCTATAATAACTCATTTAAGGACCTTACAACCTCATGAATCACACATAAACACATAAAACCATATATGAGGCATTTAGGTGACTTAGTCGTCGAACGTCTTAGTCATCCCTTGACGTTTGACTTCCAATGCACCTAATACTTTAGCTACTGCCTCTATACCATATTATAGACCACATTAGGACCTTAGACCACCAATACCAACATGTTAGTCTCTAGTTAACCTAAGTCATTTTTGGGGTCTTACATGGCTAGCCTTCCCAGCGCAACAGGGGCGCGTCACCCCAACATTTCCCTAGGCAAAGCTGACGAACTTTTTCTCTTATTTTCTGACCTTAATTCAATTAAATTTCGATTCTTTTTCTCAATATATCTTTAAATTCATCGACCAAAAATATATACACAATAATCTAACTCAAAGTAACTCTAATAATCGACATTAAACTCTCAAGAACTTCTCAATATCATCCCAAATTCAAGAACGAAAGCAATTCAAGAGCTCAACTCAAGAAAATCGAATTCTCAATCTTTTTAGGATAAAAATACACTGAATTAAACATGTTTGATGCATGGGTTAACCAACCCAATACTATGTAAACTCAAGTACCTCGTACGATCAAATCCTTGACGAACTCCGCAATCAATTCTTTACGAAGTCAATGAATCTTGTTTTTCCTCTTTTCTTCTCTCTTGAGTTCTTCTCTACAAAGCCCTAGCGTGAATTTTCAATTGTACAAACTGAAAAAATTTAGTTTTAACCCTAATTAATTCACTAAAAATTAATTAAATCAAGTGGGTATGGAAAAGACAAAACTACCCCTTGAAAATTTGGTTTTGACTTTCCTTATCTTAGACAGTCCAACTTCAAATGAGAATATCTTCCTCATACAAACTCGAAATGGTGTAAATTCGGCAGGTTTTCAAAGTTAAGTCAAAGATCTTTCCTATAGTAACTTTTAGCACCTAACTCATCCTTAGCTAGGATTAATCGTCATTTTAAGTTGACCAAAAACTCATACTTAACTTTACTTAACCAATTTTCCAGATTTTTCCAAAAATTACTCTCTCTAATTCTAGCTCTTTCTAGTTCATTCAATTAGCGAGATGTTACAACATCATTAAGTGGGCCTTGATGTTTTTGGACAACGACCTTCAGTATGAGGAAGAAGCGATTGAATTCTTGATACTGATGTCCGAAAGTTGAGGACCAAGGAGATAATGTTCGTCAAAGTCCAATGTAAGCATTGTTCGGTTGAGGAAGCTACTTAGAAAACTGAAACACATGCAAGACAAGTATTCCCAGTTGTTTGACAATTCAGGTACTACTATATCCTTAATCTAGCCAGTTTTTCCAAGTTTATCACTCGAGGAGGAGTGATGGGTAAATTGGTATATGTTGTAATGACCTTTTTCCTTTGTTATAGAAAGTCAAAGGAAAACGAATTGGGGCTAGAAAACATTTGAGTAGAGACATAAGAATTCCTAGGCTAGTCAAGATTTGGACAAAATATGAGTCAGGTGAGGTATAGGGAAATATGGTATCTAGTAAGAGAAATAATTGTGAATTTTATCACATGAGTGGATATCCAAGATGTTAGGGAGCCCACACGATTTTATGAAATCGAATTCGGGTGTGTAGAACTCCCGAAACTAATCTTAGCGTGAACGGGTAGTTTTTGAACATCAAGCGCTGAAAAAGTATTGTGAAATGAGAGTTTTGAACTCAAATTCCAACTCACTGTCTCTGTGCAAGCCGCAAGGGCGGGGCCACTGTGGCGGGACATTCGCGACTTAAATCGGGTAAAAATCTCAAAAATGTTATTTTCTGCAAACATTCAGTCTTAAGAGCTAACAGACGACCCATGGGAATTTCCTGATAGTTTTCCATAACTTGTAGAGCTAAAGGTAATATTAGTACTCCCCTAATCCATTTTTTGATCCGTATAACTTAGATTCTTGGGTAATCATCTTTTGGAGAGGATTTTGACATTAGCGGGAAAAGCCCTAATTGAACATTAGGATGTTTGGTTGGGTCTAAAATTGATAATATTGATTATTATCCGGATAATTAGGCCTTGTTTATTTATCTGTGTTAATTGACTATTGTTAAACCACGAATAAGTGGAAAGAATTCGAAAATGGAAGGCTCAAGTATTTGAGGAGGATTCAAGCTTGGTTTCGAGGATATGATAGTTGGATTTCCTATTTGTGTGATATATGTCAATTAGTTGCCTCATTGTATGCATGCATGCATGTGAAAAAGGAAATGTGAACTAAATCTAATGCACGATTATGTATGAACAACTACAGACCATGAACCTTATACTTGATTGTATGACTATAAGTAATGTCATTATGGGTATGTTTGTGATTGTGGTTGTGCTGATTGGATTGAGTGTCATGTTTTGACACATATATTGGATTGAGTGTCATGTTTTGACACATATATTGGATTGGGTGTCATGTTTTAACACATATATTGGACCATGTGTCACGTTCCGGCACACTAACAATTCGGGTGTGGGATCCTCGAGAGGACCACCTGTGATTGATACATTCATAACTGCATTTCATTGATAATGTGGAATTGTACAGTAATCCTAAAATGATAAGTGATGTAGATATTATGTATATCTTTGTTTACTCGTTGTAATTATTTTCATGTATTTTCTTACTAGAGTGGCAGGGGATCCTACCAATACACTGTGGTTGTGTTCCAATACTGCACTTACTCGTTCTTTGTTGCATACAGCGCATCTTCAGGCGGCTACGATAGACCCATATAGGAGATCAGTGATTGAGACTGGATTAAAGGGTGAGCCAGTTCTTTTAGGCTTTCATGGATCCTTCAATTTTTTTAGTCTATTCTTTTCGAACTCGGACTATTTTTTAGGCTTTTCTTATGTTAGTTGTGGGGTTGTGCCCCTTTTTTTTATATTTGTTGAACTTTCATGTTTTGGTACAATGACTTTCAGGTTCAAGGGGTTGTTTCTCCGTCATAGTTTATTAGATATTTTGTTAGAACTTTAAGAGTTTATGGGATAAAACTTAAGAACTACTCAAGAATCTTTGCACAAACAATTTCATGAATGAATTAATGGAAGAACTACATGATTGAAGTGAGGAAAAAAATCCCGATATCCCCTATTCACATGTCTGAACTATCTAAATCACATTTCTTGCATCATGTCCTCCACCAAAGTCACTCCTAGATTGGCCCAAATATCCTCATTTTAATCATATATATCCTTATATACACACACATGCATCACAAAATCCTTATTTTTGCAATTATAAACTTCTCAACATGAGAGTTCTTGAATCGAAAGCTCTCCGCCCTATACAACATAGTTAGTCTAATTATCGCTTTGTAAATGTGCCTTCAAACTTTGCTAGCACCTTCTTATCACAGAAGAATCTGGATGCACGCCTCCATTTCATCCAACTTGCGCAAATTATATAGTTCTATCAAATTTGAAGGTTTTAATATTCATTGTCAAATTAGGACATTAATAGATTGGATATGAAGGCGATAAAAAAATCAAACGCTGCAATTTCTCAAAAATATAAAAAGTTACCTGGAGAATTTGACTATTTTTTGTAAAATTTATAGATATGTGTTTTGTTAAATCTGTAACTTAGGCTAGATTGAATCTTGTCTCATTTATTGTCTTGATTCATTAATTTTGCCCCTATTTAAATTTATTCAACCTGCCAATTGTCACCTTACCAAAAATGTTTGTTTATATATATATATATATATATAGATATATAGATATTTATATAGATATATATATCTATATAGATATATATATATATATATATATATATATATATATATATATATATATATATATATATATATATATATATATATATATATTTATAATTTAGCTTTCATTTTTCATCTCTTGATTTACTTTTCTACTCACTACTTTATTGAAATAGCCCTACCCCCCCCCCCATTTTAATAAAACTTTCTCCAATCATGAAATCTCGAAAAATAACATCAAAAAAATTGTGCTAGATTGTGTTATGTTGGTGTTCGAAAGCGAAAAAGTGGTAAATTCGGTGCTGAAATCAGAAACCTAATCGAAAAGAAGAAAATTTGGTTGGGTACTTTTACCACTGTTGATGAAGCTTGTGCAAGTTGCAAGTCTAAGGAGCTTGAGTTTGAAGAACTAATCATTGCTAAGAAAAAGGTAAAAAAAAAGGATCTGATTTCTGAAAAATCTAACACAAAACTTGTTCGGGTGATGGATCTAAACAGAAGTCATCAATGAGTGTTATTGGAAACTCGAATACATTAAAGGATTTGAGGAAAAAATCAAAGAAGATATTGAAAATGAAACAGATGAAGAACTATTTAAGGGGACCTGGTGAAAATTTCGAAGGGTAGCGAAGTGAAAATTTCACATAAGTTAGGGTTTCCAGTTGTTGATAACTATGTATATTTGGTTAGTGAATTTAGTGCTACGGATGATCTTAGCATAGATAAGTAATTTTATGGTTTAAAAAAGGAGGGAAAAGGTTCCAAAATAGCAATTTTAGCACTAGTGGGGTACAAGTTCTAATTTTTGAAAGTTTGAGGGGCTTTAGGTCTGTGATTAGATTTTATATATAGGATCTATGTTTTTATGTTACAATAATTATTAAATTAATAATTTACTTTTTAATGAATGGAATTACTTTTTTTATAAAAAAAATTAGTATAGTGGTTGTGAAATGAAATTTTGTTTCTCCATTATTATTTATGTTTATCGTCCTTTTGTTTTGGTGATTAGAATTTCTTTGGTTCTAAGATATTTTTGTTATAATATTCTAAATATAATTTGGGAACCCTAATCTACAAGATTACCTCCTTTATTTTTATTTTGTCATTTTAACTTGCAAAATATTTCTTTAAAATATTTTTAGTAAAGTAATAAATTTACGAAAAAAATTGCTTTTCTACTCTCTTCTTTATTGTAATAGCCCCCTCCCCGCCCACCACCAAAAAAAGAATCTCCAATCATGAAATTTCAAAAGATAACATTATAAAAGTTGTATTAGATTGTATTCTTTTATGGTGTTCGAAAGAATAAGAATGATAAATTTATGGTGAAAACAGACACCCCAATATATAAAAAGATGATTTGGTTGAGTACTTTTACCACTGTTGATGAAGTCTCTGAAAGCTACAAGTCTAAGAAGCTTGAATTTGCAAACTAGTCATAACTATACTGCAAAATCTGATAAAAGAACTTGTTTGAGTGCTAAATTTGGGGAAAAAATCATCAGTGGGTTTTACAAGAAATTTGAATCTATCAACTCTGTGTTTTTGAAGTGTTGAATGTTTTTGTATCTAACATCCTCAAAAGAGATTCTATTGGAACCGCATCACTTAGATCAGTTTCTTTTTCTATGGATGATCCGTAATTAAGTATTGAGGTTAGTCCCACATTAATTGAGAAGATCAAGGTCAAAGAGTTTGAGGATGAGAGTTTGAATGAGCTCAGAAAGAATATAGTTCCTGGAAAGGCACATGACGCGACTCTTGATATGGGGGGGGGGGGTGCTCAGTTTTAAAGGAAGAATTTTTGTTCCACGAGTGGATGAGTCGATTCAAAAAAATTTGACAGAATCCCATGGTTCGCGGTACCATTGATCCGGGTGTGACCAAGATGTATATAGATTTAAAATGACTTTATTAGTGGCCTTCCATGAAGAAAGACATAGATGAGTTTGTGTCTATGTGGAAAAACTTCCGACAAGTAAAATATGAACACTAGAGACCTGCATGTTTGCTTCAGTGAAGGCCAATTCCTGAATGGAAGTGGGAAAGAGTAGCTATAGATTTCATGGTTGGTCTTCCCAGGACCTTAGGAAAGTTTGATTCCATTTGGGTAGTGGTGGATTGACTAACGAAGTCAACCCACTTCATTCTAGTCAGAGTAGACTATAATTAGCAGCAGTTACCTAAGATGTATGTGAAGGAGATAGTGAGGCTACACGAAGCGCCCCTTTCTATTATTTCGGACGGTGGTACACAATTCACTTCCAAGTTTTGGGGAAAATTTCATTAGGAGTTAGGCAATCAACTCACTTTAAGTATAGTTTTACATCCAGAGATTCAGGTACAGTCCAAAAGGACTACTCAAGTGTTAGAGGACATGTTGATGGCATGTGAGATTGACTTTGGAGAACATTGGGATAGGTTCCTACCGTTGTGAGAGTTTTCATATGATAATAGCCACAAATCTAGCATTGATATGGCTCCGTTTGAGGCACTTTTATGGGAGAGGATGTACATCACCCATAGGATTGTTTGAGTCTTGCATTGTGAAATCTTTGGGAGTTGATTTGGTGAATGATGCTCAAGATAAGGAAAGAAGCGTCCAAGCTAAGTTATAGCAGCCCATAGTTGACACAAGAAGTATGAAGATCGTAAGGTAAGAGACATGGAATTTGAGGTGAGTGAACAATTCCTTCATAAAGTATCACCCATAAAAAGTGTGATGAGGTTCGGCAAGAAAGGCAACATATTCCTCGATACATTGGACAATTTGAAATTTATAATTGTGTAGGGCGAGTGGCTTATAGGTTTTCATTACCTCCTAGATTATCTGGATTTTATCAGTGTTTCATTTATCCATGTTCAAGGAGTATCATGGGGACAAAGATTAAATCTGTCACGCCCCGAGCCAACATACCGAACGTGGATGGCACTCGAGAACCATTGATGGACCAAAGCGAACCCTTGGTCTAGATTACTACTCAGTGGAAGATTTTACTCAATTAAATGTACTTTAAAAGTTAACTAAAAGCTCAAAGATAACTGAGAATGTATTATAATTAAACATTCACGGGCCAAAATGGCAAATCAAGTCTCAACTTAACTGGAAAAAAAAAGTAAAGACTCATGATCTAACATCAACTAATTTATCTATGAAGCGTCTAAAACTATGAGGGATATTGGGACAAGACCCACAAAATCTTAACAACTAAAAACTAATAAAGCAATAAAAAGGGAATCATTTGGAAGCAAGGAGGCTCACAAATAAACTCTGGAGCTCAACTGGCAGCGAAGCACTAGATGTTGATCCTTGTTACCTTTATCTACATCATAATAAGAGTAGGACAACTGTCATCAGTACATTGAATGTATGAGCACGCGTGGGGAATTCTAAAAGAAGACATAAGCTTGAAAGGAATTGAAGAACAAATCTAGTCTCAGCTCAACTAAACTTAACTCATTTCAATATAAAGCACTATAAACAAGTGTAATATAAAGAAAAACTTTTAAAACAAGGACATCAACTGAGTGTATTTAGAAATACAATAGTAACTCCTTATGTATGCAAAGATACAATATAAACTTTGGAATTACTGATGTGAGAGTTTCTCTAACCAACAACCATCACGTAAGAGCTATTGTGATGATACATCGTTTTGCCTCACACTGCCAGGGTCATCCTATACCTTGCCGAGGTTATAGAACCTGACTCGTAAGTGGCTCCACTAGTCTATGCTAAAAAAACACTAGGAATCATCTAAAAAATATGACTCATTTCTACCCATGATGGTTACATGGTTTATAATTTTACTGAACTCTCCCAAATCGGTGCTCAATACTACTCCCAAAATATAATACTAGATCTTATCTATAAAAACATACTTGTTTTTGTAGTTTGAGAAAATTTCTCAAAACATAGCTCAAAGGCTCTGTTCTAATTCAAAGTTCCCTTTTATGCTTAATTGCGAAAGCATTTACTCTTTACTAAAAAATTAGCTCCAAGGCTCTTTTGGAAATCAAAGTTTTTTCTCTTCTTTAAATATGAAAACACTTACTCTTTGGAAACATAATCCCAATATACTCTTTTGAAGATATGAAATTCAGTTTTTACTCTTTAATCAACTCCAAACTCAAGTCTTAAAACAAGGTTAAAACATTTGCATCAATACCTTGGAAGACTTTAAGAACTTCTCTTGACTTGGCTCTTAACTTTCCTTGAATTTGAATTTATAGAGATTCAAGGTTATGATTCATATTTACAGATGATTTATAGAAATTTAGAGGCTATTTAGAGTAGTTAGAACCAATAGGAAGTGTTAGTACACTATATAAGGACTTAGAAGAGCTAAAAAATGATAAACATGTTGGGGCAGACGACCCTAGCGCAGTGCTGGTGCGCCACTCCTGATACTTCCATTTAGAGACCCTATTTTTTGCACACTACTAGGGCGCCGCACCAGCCTTCCTGGCGCAATTCGGGTGCGTCTCCCCAACCTTTCTATCATTATGGGGGCGCATAGGGCCAGCCTTCCTGGCGCAATGGTGGCAAGTCGCCCCAGCCTTTCTGGTGCAACGGGGGCGCGTCGCCCCAGTATTTTCCTAGGAAAATTTGACAAACCTTTTCTCTCATTTTCTGACTTTAATTCGATTATTTTTCTCAATATCTCTTTAAATTTATCTACTCAAAAATATACACAAGAATCTAACTCAAAGTAATTCTAATAATCGACATTAAACTCTCAAGAACTCCTCAATCTCATCGCAAATTCAAGAACGAAAGCGATTCATAAACACAACTCAAGAAAATCAAAATCTCAATATTTTTAGGATTAAAATGCACTTAATTAAATATGTTTGGCACGTGGGTGAATGAACCTAATGCTATATGAACTCACATACCTCGTAGGGTTAAATCCTTGATGAACTCCACAATTGATTCCTTACGAAGACAACGAATCTTACTTTTCCTCTTCTCTCTTGAGTTCTTCTCTATAATGCCCTAGCGTGAATTTTCAAGTGTGCAAACAGAAAAAATTCACGTTTAACCCTAATTAATTCACTAATGATGAATCAAATCAAGTGGGTATGGAAAAGATTAAAATACCCCTTGAAAATCCTGTTTGGACTTTCCTTATCTAGACAACCCTACTTCAAATGAGAATATCTTCCTCAAACAAACATAAAATCGCGCAAACTCAGCGGCTTTGGAAAGATAATTCAAAGATCTTTCCTACAGTAAGTTGTAGCACCTAAATCATCCTAAGCTAGGAGTTATGGTTATTTTTAGTTGACCCTAAATGCATAGTTAACTTTACGTAACAAATTTTCCTAATGTTTCGTTCTTTCAAAAAATGACTCTATTTAATTCTAGTTCTTTAAATTAGCGAGATGATGCAACATTATTAAGTGGGACAAAGTTTTTTTGGACAAGGACCTTCGGTATGAGGAAGAACTGATAACAATTCTTGTCGCAATGTCCGAACGCTGAGGACCAGGGAGATAGTATCTGTGAAAGTCCAGTGTAAGCATCGTTTGGTTGAGGAACCTACTTGGGAAACTAAGAAGGAAATTCAAGACAAATACTCCAATTGTCCTAGTCTATCACTCGAGGAGGAGTGATGGGTAAATTGGTATCTATTGTAACGGCCCATTTCCATCGTTATAGAAAAGACAATGGGAAAAGAATTTGGGGCTAGGAAATTTTGAGTAGAGACTTTGGAATAACTAGCCTAGTCCAGATTTGGACGAAATATAAGTGAGGTGAGGTGTAGGGAAATCTCGTAATTAATGAGAGAACTAATTAGGAATTTTATCACATGAATGGATGGCCAAGATGTTACGGAATCAAATTCGGGCTAGTAGAACTCTCAAAGCTGATCTTAGCGTGAACATGTAGTTTTTGAACGTCAAGGTTGAAACACAAATTACGAATCACTATCTCCATGCAAGCCGCTAGGGCAGGGCCGCTGTGACGGGTTGGGGTCCTCTATGGTGGGACAATCGCGACTTAAATTGGGTAAGAATTCCAAAAATGTTATTTTCTACATACATTAATTCTTTAGAGCTAAGAGACAACTCAAGGCAAGCTCTTGACAGTTTTTCACAACTTCTAAAGCTAAAGGAAAGATTCGCACTCCCTTAATTCGTTTTTCGATCCATAGAACTTAGATTCTTGGGTAATTACCTTTAGGGGAGGGTTTTTACAATGGTGGGAAAAATCCTAATTGAACATCAACATCTTGGGTTGGGTCTAGAATTGCTAATATTGATTATAATCTGGGTAATTAGGCCTTTTTTATTGATCTTTGACATCATTGTATTCATGCATGCATGTGAATGATGAAATATGAATTGAGTCTAATAAATGATTATGTATGAACAACTACATGCCATGAACTTAATACTTGATTGTATGACTATTAGTAATGTCATTATGGGTGTGCTTGCGACTGTGGTTGTGCCGATTGGATCGGGTGTGACGTTTCCAACACATATATTTGATAGGGATTCACGTTCTAACACATATATTGAATAAGGTGTCATGTTCTGACACACTAACAATTTGGGTGTGGGTTCCTCGAGAGGACAACTTGTGACTGATACATCCATAACTGCGTTTTATTGATAATGTTGAATTGTACATTACTCGTGAAATGATAACTAATCTACATATTATGTATATGTGTGTTTACTCGTTGTAATTGCTTGCGTGTATTTTCTTACTAAAGTGGCAGTGTGATCCTACCAGTACACTGTGGTTGTGTACTAATATTGTACTTACTCGTTATTTTTTTAGTACAAGCATCTCCAGGCGGATAAGAATAGACCTCAACTAGGAGATCAGTGATCGAGACTGGATTCAAGGGTGAGCCAGTTCTTTCAGGTTGTCATGGTTCCTACAAATTTTTTAGTCCATTTTTTTCGGACTCAGACTATGTTTTAGGCTTTTCTTATGTTAGCTGTGGGGTTGTGCCCCTTTTTTTTATATTTGTTGAACTTTCATGTTTTGGTAAAATGACTTTCAGGTTCAAGGGGTTGTTTCTCCGTCATAGTTTATTAGATATTTTGTTAGAACTTTAAGAGTTTATGGGAACTCACTATTTCTTTGGACATTTAGACTTGCTTATGTATATTTAAATGTTTTTATTTTCGTTAAGTTTTTTAGTTGGTTTGTAGTAGTGGTTCTTCGATCGGAGGGTTACCGTGGGTGCCAATCATGGCGGTTTGGGTCGTGACAATTAGAGTAAACAATTAGCTGGCTTGAATGACTGAAAGCATAACTAACTAAATTGAGAAGGCTGTAAGAAATACTCACCTTAACTCAACTCAATACAAAACAACCACGATAGATGCAATATTTAAAACATTATAAAACAAGAGATAAAACTAAATTTTGTATAAAAATAATATTTACTCATATTTTAGAGATTCTCTAACCGACAACCCTTATTATGAGCTACGTGATGAGACAATGTCTCGCCCGCAGTGCCAGAACAATCCTATACCTTGCCGGTATAGAACACCTCAACTAAGTAGATCCACTAAGCTTTGACCTGAGGCACTCATGATTCATCTAAAAAGTATGATCATGTATCCGTGTTGGCATACATGATTTATGAGGAATGTGAGTTATATAAACTCATTTCCATATCGATGCTTACTACTACTCACAATAATATCTACTCATGCTCAATGTTTAAGGACATACTATTCCTCTGGTTTGAGATAATTTCTCAAACTATCCTCTTAAAATAGATAACTTCTCTAAAATATCTTTGAACTCATAAATTCCTTTTAGAAATCAAAATTTCTCTTTTCTTAGTGTGTGTTTGGTATGAAGGAAAACATTTTCTGAAAAATGATTTCCAATTTTCTCATGTTTGGTTGGCACAAAAAATTTGGAAAATGTTTTCCAAATCAACTCATTTTTCTCAAAATTAAGAAAAATGACTTCCCTTCAAAAGTTAAGGAAAACATTTTCCAAAACTCTCATCCAACTTCAAATTATATGTTTTTTTTAAAAAGAAAACATCAATTTCCAAACAAATGTTTTTAATTTCAAATTTTTATATTTTCACTCCACCCTTCCCCCGACCCCGATCATCCCTCCACCCCCTCCAAAAAAAAAATTTGCTTTAAAATAATATTTTCAACTTTAAAATTCATTTCTTCACCCCTACCGTCGACCGCACCCACCCACATATCCCTACCAACCCACCCACCAACCCACCCAAAAAAAATAATTTTGTTTTTAAAAAATATTTTTCAACTTCAAATTTTTATTATCCTATTTCCGATAGGGGCAATTGACAATTGAATCTGATTTTAAACATTATTTTCATATCTATAATAGTGCGAAAAGTTTTTCATCCATACCCCTCCTCCCCCCCTACCACCCCCCACCCAAAAAAACTAATAATTTATGTTTGTTTTTAAAAATATTTTCGACTTCAAATTTTTATTTTTTTCACCCTTACCTCGACCCCGCCCCCCAACACCCTCCCCTACCACACCCAACCTCCCAAAATAAATTTTCATTTTGTTTTAAAAAAAATATTTTCAACTTCAAATGTTTGTTATTTAACCCCACCCCCTACCAGCGCCCCACCCCCACCCAAAAAAATAATTTTATTTTTTAAAAATATTATAAATTTTGAATTTTTATTTTTTCACCCCCACCACCACCCTGCCAGCCCCAACCACCCCCACCACCACCCCCAAAAAAAGTAAATTAGTTTTTTTAAGAAAAAATATTTTCAATTTCAAAAATTATTTTCTACTCTAGTAAAAATAAAAGATATTTCCCAAAAAATATTTTTCATTCATAAATCAAACACTAAAAATCATTTCCAAAAAATATTTTCTACTCACCAACCAAACATGAGAAAATAAGTCATACATCTACTTGTTTTTCAGGAAAATATTTTCCATGGAATATATTTTCCTTCAGAACAAATACATTCTTAATGTAAAAACTGATACCTTTGGGAATACTTAGTTCCCTTATACTCTTACTCAATTCATATTGGAAAACTCTTCCTCACAACTTATATTTATTTCCTCAAAACTCATCTTTAAAAACTTAAATGTTGGCTTTTAAAAAGCTTCTCAAGATTTATAACTCAACTCATACGGTTCAAGAAGAATTATGGACATGAACGACTCAACTCAGGAATCTTAATATCAATGTCGAAACTCAGAACAAAAGAACCCAAGGACTCGGAACTCAGAACTCAACGATATTACTCCTCTCAACAATACTCAATTCATAGAGTTCACACAAAATTATGGGCATGAATGACTTGACTAAAGGATCTCAATACAATGTCGACTCGTGAATAGAACTCTTCTCATTCTCACACTCTTTTACTCAAGACTTAGTTAAAAACTATGACTGATTTCAAAAACTTTAACAAATTTGACTTGACCCTCTTGAACATTCCTCTTAATATCTCATTAAATTGAAATGTAATTTAAGAGATATGATTAGGATATGTATATCTTTCAATTATTAATGAATATTTTAAGAGACAATATCAAGAAAAGAACGATGACATAATTCAAAGGAACACATACAGAATGAGAAATAGAGAAGAAAAAGGGACAGGCGACCTTGACCCATCAGTTGTCGTCGCACGATTCCCAAAAGTACTCGGAGTACTTTGGGGCGCACTGCTGGCGCAGGGAGCCATCCCTCCTAGCACTAAGGGGGCTCAATGACCTAGCTCGGACCCATAAATTTAATGAATTTGTCTTCAATTTTGGGTCCTAACTAATCTAGATTCGATTGGTTTCTTCCAATCTCTCTTTGATTCGTAAACCCAACACAAAATTATCAAGATCTCACTCAAAATCAATCAAGAAACACCACTCATTCGTAGGACCCTCACCTATAAAACTCAAAACCTCCATTGATAATGAATGGGACTCAAACTTAAGAACTACTCAAGAATATTAACATGAACAATTTCATGAATGAATTAATGGAAGAACAACATGCTTGACGTGAGGAAAAAAATTTGTATATCCCAATATCCCCTGTTCTCATGTCAGGACTATCTAAACCTCATTTCTTGCATTATGTTCTCCGCCCAAGTAACTCCAAGATTGTCCAAATATCCTCATTTTAATCATATATCTCCTGATATACACACGCATGGATCACAAAATAATTATTTCTGAAATAATAAACTTCTCAACGTGAGAGTTCTTGAATGGAAAACTCTCCTCCCTATACAAAATAGGTCTAATTATTGCTTGGTAAATGTCCCTTCAAGCTTTGCAAGCACCTTCATATCACAGAAGATTTTGGTTGCACGCCTCCATTTCATCCACCTTGCACCAGTTTGATAATTCTATCAAATTTGAAGATTTTAATATTCCTTTTACAATTAGGACATTAATAGATTGGATATGTAGGCGATAAAAAAATCAAACGCTGCAATTACTCAAAAATATTTATAAAAAAATACCCGGAGAATTTGACTAATATTTTTAAAAAAATTATAGAAATGTGTTTTGTTAAATCTTTAACTTATGATAGATTGAATCTTGACCCATTTATTGTCTTTATTCATTAATTATGCCCCTGTTTAAATTTTAGTCAACCTGCCAATTGTTACCCTACCAAATATGTTTGTGTGTGTGTATATATATATATATATATATATATATATATATATATATATTCATAATTAGCTTTCATTTTTCATATCTTGATTTGCTTTTCTACTCTCTTCTTTATTGAAATAGCCCTACCCCTCATTCCCCATCCCTCCCTCTCCCCCTTTAATAAAACTTTCTCCAATCATGAAATCCCAAAAACAACATCAAACAAAGATTGTGCTAGATTGTATCCTTTTGGTGTTCGAAAGAGAAAAAATGGTAAATTTAGTGTTGAAATCAAACACCCAATCGAAAAGAAAAAAATTGGTTGGGTTCTTTTACCAATGTTAATGAAGCTTCTGCAAGATACAAGTCTAAGAAGCTTGAGTTTGAAGATCTGATCATAGCTAAAGAAAAAGTAAAAAAGGATCAGATTTCCAAAAAAACTGACAAAAAAAACTTGTTCGAGTGATGCATCTAAAAAGAAGTCACCAATGGGTGTTACTGGAAACTCGAATCCATCAAAGGGAGTTAAGGAAAAAATTAAAGAATAAATTGAGGATGAAATAGATGAAAAACTATTTAAGGGGACCTGGTGAAAATTTCAAAGGGGGGCAAAGTGAAAATTTCACATAAGTTAGGGTTTTCCAGTGGTTGATAATTCTTCATATTTGGTTGGTGAACTTACGGTTACGGATGATCTTAAAATAGATAAGTAATTTTATGGTCCAAAAAAAGAGGGGAAAGGGTCCTAATTAGCAATTTTAGCACTATTGGGGTACAAGTTTTCATTTTAGAAACTTTTAGGGGCTTTAAGTCTTTCTGATTAGATTTTCTATATGATCTATGTTGTTATGTTACAATAATTATTAAATTAATGATTTACTTTTCAATGAATGGAATTAAATTTCTTTTTTTTTAAAAAAATTAGTATGGTCATAGTGAAATAAAATTTTGTTACTCAATTATTATTTATATATATCGTCTTTTTGTTTTAGTGATTAGAATTTCTTTGATTATAAGATATTTTATCATATTCTAAATATAATTTGGGAACCCTAATCCACAAGATTACCTCCTTTATTTTTATTTTGTCATTTTCACATGCACGCTATTGCTTTTGAAATATCTTTATTGAAGTAATAAATTTACCAAAAAGATTGCTTTTCTACTCTCTTATTTGTTGAAATAGCCCTCAGCCCACCACCGCCCTTTTTTCAAAAAAATATCTCCAATCATGAAATTCCAAAAAATAACATAGAAATAGTTGTATCAAATTGTATTGTTTAGGTGGTCAAAAGAATAAGAATGATAAATTTGTGGTGAAATCAGACACCTCAATCTACAAAAGACGATTTGGTTGGATACTTTTACCACTGTTGATGAAGCTTTTGAAAGTTACAAGTCTAAGAAGCTGGAATTTGCAGAGCAAGTCATAACTATAATGCAAAATCAAGTTAGATTTCTGAAAAGTCTGATAACAGAACTTGTTTGAGTGATGAATCTAAAAAAAATTCATCAATGGGTGTTACTAGAAATTGAATCCATGAAATAGAGTCCAGGGAAAAATAAAAGAAGAAATGTAAAATGAAATGGATGAAGAACTATTTTAAGGATACCTCACTACATCAAAAATGAGCTTTAGCGGCAATTAATTAGCAATTGCCGCTAAATATGTATTTTTAGTGGCAATCATCACTCTTTGTATATGTCCCTGAAGGCTTTTAGCCTCATTGGATCTAATGGCACTTAACTAACGCCGGTAAATACTTTAGCACTCCTTATTAATATGTTTGTTTATTGCCGCTAAAAGTTATTTTTATTGTAGTGCCTGACCGAATATTTCAAAAGGTAACGATTTGAAAATATCACTTAAAATTGGGGTTTTCAGTTGTTGATAATTGTGGATACTTGTTGGATGAATTTAGTGTATTGGATGATCTTAGCATATGCATATAATACTATGGTCCAAAAAAATAAAAGAGGGGGGGGGGGGGGGGGAGGATCTGAAATAGAATTCTTAAACTTTTGGGGGTACATGTTTTTATCTCCATACATTGGACGAGACTGAACCAAAATAAGGTGCCTTTCGAGTGGACTAACAAATGTGAGAAGAGCTTCCAAAAGCTCAAGAATCTTCTGACCACATCACCTAATTTTGCACAATAAAGATTTCTTTGTTTATTGTGATGCTTCACATTTGGGTTTGGAAATCAAAGTTTCTTCTCTTCTTTAAATATGAAAACATTTAATCTTTGGAAACATAGTCCCAATATACTCTTTTGAAGAAATGAAATTCAGTCTTTACTCTTTAATCAACTCAAAACTCAAGTCTTAAAACAAACTTAAAAGATTTGCAAAAAGACCTTGGAAGACTCTAAGAACTTCTCTTCACTTGGCTCTATGGATTCAAGGTTATGATTCATGTTTACAAATGATTTCTACATGTTTAGAGGCTATATAGAGTAGCTAGAATCAATAGGTAGTGTTAGTACACTTTTTAAGGACTTAGACAAGCTAAACAATAAAAAACGAGTCGGGACAGACGACCCTGGCGCACTGCGTGCGCGCCACTCCAGATCCTTCCATTTAGAGAACCCATTTTTGCACACTACTGACGCGTCTCCCCAGCTTTCCTAGCGCGATTTGGGTGAGTCGCCCAAGCCTTCCTTGCACTATTGGGGGGGTCCAGACTTCCTCGCACAATGGGGGCAATTCTCCCCAGCCTTCCTGGTGCAACGGGGGCGCGTCGCCCCAGCATTTCCCTAGGAAAAGCTGACAAACTTTTTCTGTTGTTTTCTGACCTTAATTCGAGTAATTTTGATTCTTTTTCTCCATATCTCTTTAAATTCATCTACCCAATACATATACACAAGAATCTAACTCAAAATAACTCTAATAATCGACATTAAACTCTCAAGAACTCTTCTATCTCATCGCAAACTCAAAGCAATTCAAAAACACAACTCAAGAAAATCAAATTCTCAAACTTTTTTTTGATGAAAATACACTTAATCAAACATGTTTGGTGCGTGGGTGAATGAACCTAATGCCATGTGAACTCACATACCTCGTAGGATCAAATCCTTGAAGATCTTTGCAATTGATTCCTTACGAAAACGACGAATCTTGCTTTTTCTCTTCTCTTCTCTCTTGAGTTCTTCTCTACAATGCCCTAGTGTGAATTTTCAGTCTAAACAATTTCATTTTTGAAAACTAAACCATTTCAGTTTTAACTCTAACTAATTCACTTAAAACAAAATAAATCAAGTGGGTATGGAAAAGATGAAAATACCCCTTGAAAATCCGGTTTTGACTTTCCTTATCTAGACAGCAAACTTCAAATGAGAATATCTTCCTCACAGAAACTCAAAATCTTGCAAACTCAGCGGCTTTGGAAATATAATTCAAAGATCTTTCCTACGGTAACTTTTAGCACCTAACTCATTAAGCTAGGATTTATGGTCATTTAAATTTGACCCAAAACTCATACTTAACTTTACATATCCAAATTTCCTGATTTTTTGTTCTTTTCGAAAATGACTCTTTTTAATTCTAGCTCTTTCTAGTTCTTTCAATTAGAGAGATGATACAACATCATTAAGTGGGACTAAGTGTTTTTGAACAAGGACCTTCGGTATGAGGAAGAACCGATTATAATTCTTGATCGCGATGTCCGAACGTTGAGGACCAGGGAGACAATGTACGTGATAGTCCAATGTAAGCATCGTATGGTTGAGGAATCAACTTGGGAAATATAGAAGGACATGCAAGACAAGTATTACCAGTTGTTTTACAATTTGGGTACTAATATACCCTTACTTTAGCAAGTTTTTCCTAGTTTATCACTAGAGGAGAATTGATGGGTAAATTGGTATCTATTGTAATGGCTCATTTTCGTCGCAATAGAAAAGACAATGGGTAAGGAATTTGGGGCCAGAAAACTTTTGAGTAATGACTTGGGAATTTCTAGCCTAGTCCAGATTTGGATGAAATCTGAGACAGGTGAGGTATAGGGAAATCTGGTAATTAATTAGAGAATTAATTGTGAATTTTATCACATGACTGGATAGTCAAGATATTGGGGAGCCCGTACGATTTTATGGAATCGAATTCGGACGAGTAGAACTCTCGAAACTAATCGTAGCTTGAACAGGTAGTTTTTGAAATTCAAGGGTTGAAACTCGAATTTCGAATGACCGTCTCCATGCAAGCTGCCAGGGTGGGGCCGCTATGGCGGGTTGGGGTCCGCCTAGGTGGGACAATCACGACTTAAATCGGGTAAAAATCCCAAAAATGTTATTTTTTTTCAAACATTAATTTTTTAGAGCTAAGAGATGACCCAGGGCAAGTTCTTGACAGTTCTCCACAACTTCTAGAGCTAAAGGTAAGATTATCACTCCCTTAATCCATTTTTTGATCTGTAGAACTTAGATTCTTAGGTAATTATCTTTGGCGAGGGTTTTGAGAATGGTGGGAAAAGTCCTAATTGAACATCAGGATCCTGGGTTGGGTCTAGAATTGATAATATTGATTATACTCTGGGTAATTAGGCCTTGTTTATTGATCCTTGTGTTAATCGACTGTTTTTAGACCACGAACAAGTGGAAAGAATCCGAAAAGGGAAGGCTCAACTATTTTCAGAGGATTCAAGCTTGGTTTTGAGGTAGGTGATAGTTTGTTTTCCTGTTTTTGTGATATATGTTGGTTAATTGATTCATTGTATTCATGCATGCATGTGAATGAGAAAATGCAAGTTGAGTCTAATTAATGATTATGTATGAACAACTACAAGCCATGCACCTAATACTTGATTGTAAGACAATGAATAATGTCATTATGGGTGTGCTTGTGATTGTGGTTGTGCCGATTCGATTGAGTGTCACGTTCCGACACATATATTTGATGGGATGTCACATTCTAACACATATATTGTAGTTGTGTCCCGTTCTAACACACTAACAATTTGGGTGTGGGTTCCTCGTGAGGACCACTTGTAATTGATACATTCATAATTTTGTTTTAATAAAAATGTTGAATTGTACATTACTCCTGAAATGATAACTGATCTAAATATTATGTATGTATGTGTTTACTCGTTATAATTGCTTGCGTGTATTTGCTTACTGGAGTGGCAATGAGATCCTGCCAGTAAACTGTGGTTGTGTACTAATACTGTACTGACTCGTTATTTGTTGAGTATAAGGCATCTTCAAGCGGCTACGGATAGACCTCAACTAGGAGATCAGTGATCGAGACTGGATTCAAGGTTGAGCCAGTTCTTTCAGGCTGTCATGGATCCTTCAATTTTTTAGTCCATTCTTTTCGGATTCATACTATGTTTTAGGCTTTTCTTATGTTAGTTGCGGTGTTGTGCCCCTTTTTTAGATTTGTTTAACTTTCGTGTTTTGGTAAAATGACTTTCACGTTCTAGGGGTTGTTTTTACGCCGAATTTCAATAGATATTTGTTAGAAATTTCAGGGTTTATGGGAGCTCGCTATTTCATTAGACATTTAAACCTACTTTTGTATCTTTACTTGTTTTTGTTTTCATTAAGTTGTTTAGTTGGGTTGTAGTAGTGGTTCTTCCATTGGAGGGTTAGCGTAGGTGCCAATCACGATGGTTTGGGTCGTGACAGTTGGAGTAAACAATTAGCTGGCTTCAATGACTAAAAGCAATAACTAACTAAATTGAGAAGGCTGTAAGAAATACTCACCTCAACTCAACTCAATAAAAAAGAACCATAATAGATGCAATATTTAAAAAATTATAAACAAGAGATAAAACTCAATGTTGTAGAAAAATAATCTTATTCTATAATCGACAACCATCATTATGAGCTATGTGATGAGACAACATCTAGTACACGGTGCCAGAACAATCATATACCTTGCCAGGGTAGAGAACGCCTCAACTAAGTAGATTCACTATGCTTTGCCCTGAGACACTCATGATTAATCTAAAAAGTGTGATCATGTATCCATGTTGGCGTTGTAAGACCCCGAAAATGAGATAAGGTGTCTAGAGCCTAACATGTTCGTATTAATGTTATAAGGTTCTAAAATTCCTTATTATATGATATAGAGGCAGCGTGCAAAGTTTGAAGTGATTTGGAAGTCGAACGTCAAGGGACGTCCAAGGCGTTCGACGATTAGTCACTTATGTTCCTCATGTATGCATGCATTCCCAATCTGTATGAACTTAGTCTAATGAGTCTTGAAATGGTTTTAAATGATGTTTAACGTTGATATATGAAGTTTCGTGAAGTTTGGAGGTCAAACGCCCAAGAACGTTCAAGGCGTTCGAAAGATAGCCCCTAAGACGTTCATCGTGTGTCATGTTGGGGTCAAGGCTGTTTGGACGTCTTGTACGTGTTTGTTTTGGATGAAATTTATGTGGAAGGTATATAACATGTTAAGGTTTGTAATCGCGTTGGAAACGTCCGGGTCGACTTCTAAAGGACCCCACAAGAGGCCCCAAAAGAAGGACCCAAGACTGCCTAAGTCACTGCCTGGGCAGTGTCCCTTGACGGACCCAACGATGGATCGTTGGTCCCCCAACGGCCCATCGAGCAGGTATCGTCGATGGGGACTTGACTTGGGCAGGTCTTAAGCCAATATTTTGTCCAAGTCTCAGACGACGGAGGCCATGACGCCCCGTCATGGCCTTGACGCCCCGTCACTGCCTTCGTCGTGGGTGCCTGCAACTTGGCAGCCTGCGTATTGTTAATTAAAGGGGTGAATGGGAAATTCACCCCACGTCCTAACCTGACTATAATAGGTTTATTTGGTTAATTTTAGGTGCATATAAGTCTTCCAAAACGTGATCAACTCATTCATAAATCCTCTCACATGTTTAAAGCCTTTCCCTCCCAAAAATGTTCTCTCTAAAACCACCATTGTTGGTGAAGCTCAAGAGCTGTTTGGAGATGGATTTTCTATGGATTAATCATGAAGTTTTAGAGGTTTTCATGTAGATAAAGGTATGGCAATCCTTCATCTTCAAGTAACCTTCCACTTGGAGAGTTCTTCTCAATGTTTTTCAAAGAAAACTTATGATCAAGTTTCCAATCTTCCAATCTAGCCATGGGTTCTTTCTCAAAATATTTTTAATGATTTAATCATGACGAATTGAAATTAATACAGTGATTTTGAATGTGATTTCACTCCAATTGCATGATGAACCCATGTTCCTTCCAAAACTGGTTTAGCTCTTGCATGGGCTTTGTGATTACGGCTTGTTCTTGATTAAATGGTGATTCTCTTACGTTGAATTTCTTGTGCTTATTGTTAATTATGTTAATTGATGGTGAATTAATTATGATCAGTCCATGATGATAAATATATGAAGTTTTGAGCATGAATAGCCTATGTTTCTACATGTTTTCTTGAAGTCAATTGTGAGATCGATTGTGTAGACTCTTGATTATGTATGAACTGATGTAGCTACTATTTTAGGGTGATGTAATGGATGAATTTTGTAGGTATAAATCCTAAATGTTTAAATTAAGAAAGGGCTGTATGAATTGATCTAGATTCCTTTAGGCTATGAAGTCAAGAAGCTAAGTGTGTGATGTATCTCGAATTGTGATTTGATGAAGCATGATTTAGTCTTGATTTCTTATCCAATTAGCTATTGCCTAATGAGTATATTATTGATGAAATAGGAATGATGATCAAACCCTCATATAGTTCATAGTATTGGTAAAGTCTTCTAAACTCTAGCAAATCGATAAGCCTAAATGCCTATGTTGTAACTCTAATCTTGAAGGTATGTCATCATGATTTCAATATGGTTAAATGTAGGTTTAGCTACTGCCTTAGACTTATACATGTATGAACTATGATCTAAAATCAATGTAAGGGAAGTTACCTAATGATGTATGTTATCCTACTTTCCTAGTATGATGATATGTTGTATTATATTATGGTATTATATTGTAGCGACTTGTACATGGTTTCTTATATGTTTAAAGTACATTTAGCTACTGCCATATATGTGTTTTATTTATGAATAAGGTGTATTGATCAATGCTGATCAAAGGGTGAGAAATTGGTAAGAATGCTTATTTCCTTTACTCTCCTACTTCTCTACTCCTTTATAGTAATGTTGATGAAGCCTTGTATGGCGTTGTGTGGTATGGCACACTTATGGTGGCGGTGTTTACTTTATTTTCATTATATATGTGTTGACATTGGCCTTGAAGGCAAATTGATGAACTTATGAACATGTGCTTAAGATGATACTATGAGAAGCTTAAGCCTACTTTCCTATTCTAGTTGTGAATTAGGTTGTGTGGCTATTGTATGAGCATGTGTATATTCATGTTAGGGTAAAGTATAGGTGCTGCCCTTGATGTGTGCAAATGGTTAATAACCCCTTACCTATGTACCCCTTATATGAAAGTGTAAATAGCTAAAGTTAGGAGTCTTGGTTTTATTGTATATATTGTCTTGTCTCCTATGCTATTATGTGTTGTGTGCCATGTTCTTGGAAGTGTAATGTGGTCTAATAGGGTGGCTGACTTAAGAAGTTATTGATAGCCATTATGTGATCATGTTGGTCAATGTACACACATTCTCACTTACATGCATGTTACAAGTAGTATAAGTCATTGTGTCTAAATGAAAGGTAGTTCTCATATTCACTAGTGTCTACTACTATGCGTATTAAGGTGATGTTTATGAAAGTATGTTTTGTATTCCCTTAATAGGATGACTTGATAGGTGTACTAGTATGGGCAAGGGTATGGAACCTTGTCTATGCATTGCACATGTGTATCTTGATAGGATAACTCCTAGGTTTGGTTATTAGGTATATGAAGGATGAATATATGAACATGTTATGAATATGATGTATATGATATGATGAAGTATGAATGTGTATACTGTCTTAGTAGGTTTATATGAAAGTATTGCTCATATAGTTATGCTTATAGACTTATGCATTGATATATGAACATGTGTGACATTATGTGTTATGTTAAAGGTTTGCTCACATTTATGTATACACTCACACACATGAATGATCTAGTTAGTGAGAGGGGCCTTGCTAGGGGTGCCCAAGAATACTCCAAAACTAGATAGGTTCTTGAATATGCTATAAGCATATGAATGATGAATATCCTAAGCCTATGTCTTTATAAATAAATGTTAATAAAGGTTTTTCAATAAAGGGAACTTAGCCTAGCACCGAGTGAACTTGTAGATGAGGGGGTGACACTTTCCAACATAGGAAAGGTAGGGTTCACTACGGTCCTCATGTGATGGGTGACACTTTCTTACATAAGGAAAGGTAGGGTTCACTACGGTCCTAACGGGGTGGATAGCCTCATGACCAAACATAGGGTGTAGAGTTGATATTTCCATGGTTCTTTTCCCCCAAATTCCATAAACTATGTCGCCACCATAGGATACTAGCTAGAGGATTCTACCTCGATAGCTATGTTTATATTGGTTCTACTTTGGCCGGTAGACCACCTTCTTCGGTGTGGGGTTTTATGACATCAGATTCCATGATTAGCACCCATGGTCTATGTCGGTTAAGGTTATGATTTCCCTAAAGTTAAAATGGACAATGAAAGTAATTGAATAGGATCCTAACTAGGAGGACTTAAGGAAAGTTACTTAGGATAGGTGAAAGTAATGAACCCATCTAGACATTGCACAAGTGACTCCTTAGGAAGTCTTAGGAAGGTGCCCTAATGCATATGATTATGTATGTGTCCTTTATGTATGACATTGTAGTAATTGTCTATTTGTCATGACGATGTGCATGATATGAGTCTTTATACATGATGTTAATCTTGTTGACTATATGGTGAAGGTATTAGTCGACATAAGTGGAGTTGTCTTCTCTTACCATGTTGATATATGATTTGGATGTAAAGGCTTGTGATCTCATGATAGGTTTACTAAGCATGTGTGAGGTTATGTGGCCTTATATGTGCATTGCACTAGTGGATCTAGATTGGGGACATGAGTTAGGTTTTATAAGGTTCAATGTGAAGTAAAAGAAGTGTATGTGCATATTGACTAGGAGTTCATTATAATGTACTTGTAGTCTTGGTTTAACTATGTCTATATGGTACTATACTTCTATGATGGCATGTGTTGTTTTGTGTAGATGCTATGTATGGTTTTCTCTTGTGTTCCTAAGGTGATACATTGCACCAAGTATCCCTAAAGGATTACTTGGGAGGCTAATGATTTAAAAGGAAGAGTTCACTGTAAAGGTGATGGAGCTCACTGTAAAGTGACCTCAAATTGTACTTAAATTCTATATGTGCTCTTCTATGATGGTTGACCTTGGATTGTGTTGACCTTTGATTGTGTTTCTATGAATTATGTTGATGATATAAATGATATTGATAAAGGTTTTATGATGATTTTCTCAAATGGCATGAAGTATGACTTCAACGAAAATGTCCCTTTTAAATGCATATTTTTGCATGGTTGTCATACTTAGTGCATTCTTGTACTAATTCCATTCTTCTCTACTTCTTACACAAAGTGTAGGTCATGGATGCTTAAAGGATGTCTTGAATGGTGAAGAGCTTGATAGATGATTCTCAAGCTCAATGAAAGGAATCCTTAAAGTTCAAGGATGTCCTACTTATGTATTTAATGTAAAGTCAATAAATATTGTATAGTTATGTAATGTGTCTTATGGGTCGTGTCCCTAATGTACTCTAAAGTTATTGAGTCTAAGATGGAAAAGAGACTTAGAGTCCAAATATGTCTTATGACTTATATTTTATATATATATGATGTGATGTTTCTAGCATATGATGTGCTATGAAAAGTTTTAAATTTTCTGCTAAATTTACTATGCCAATACAATGAATGATATGAGAGGCTTGTCTTAGACCTCCGAGAGGTCAACGACGCCGGTTACAATCCAAGATTGTACCCTATCTTCTAGGGTATGGTTTTGGGATGTGACAAACTTGGTATCGGAGCATGAGGCTTATAAAGTTGTCTTAGGTTCTAAGAAGTCTCATATTGCCACGTCTAGTAGAGTCTTGTATCATTGGTGGTGAGTCGCGACACATCAAATGGTACGAGAGGCTATAGGACGATAGAGTTTCCCTTCTTCATCAATCTCATATCGTGCCATAGAACTTAATTCTATAAGATCTCTCTCTTATGTTTTCTTGTCCGGTGGTCTTTTAGATGTGATTGCTTGGATGAGATTGCTCTATGCTTGAGGGAGAAAAGGTGAGTTTAAAATGCTTATCTTGTTTTATGGTTTGAATGAGTATGTGTGAAGGTGACACTTTCCCTTATTTGATGATGTATATACTAACTAAGGCGACTTGAAGGGTTAACTAGACTTAGGTAGGGGTATGGGACTCTACCTACGTCTTGCACTAGTTTGCCTTGATGGAGACCTTAGGAGGTTAATACTATGTATGTGTATGATGATAGATGTAAATATCCTTATATGATGATCTCTATGCTTGTAAACATGTAAATAGCCTAGTGTGCTGAAGATATGGAGTTATCCATGCATGAAGGTTATAGATGAGTGGAGTAGGGTGCTAGTTGTAGTTCTTGTTGGGTTACTTGGTTTAGTGAAGTTATGGAGCTTTACTTGATCATTGCACATGTTAACTCTACGGGGATTATGATTGGTTATCTTACCTTGCTATGTATGAAATATCTCTTATTTGATGATGTGATGCCAATTATGGCAATATATGAAATCTATGTGCAATAGCAAGTTATGTCGAATGATGTATTTCATGATATAGTTAAAGCATACTAGAAGTTATGGTGGTTAAAGTGAATTCTCTTAAATTGTTGTATTCCTATATGGTTTTGTATGATGGTAGCCAAATATTAGGATTTGAACTTGGATCGTTTAATAACTACCTATGGAAGTATGCTATCCTATGAATGTATGTGATTAAAAGTGTGCATTGTTTTCCTTTGTATATAAGTGGTACTTGATGAGTTGCTAGTATAAATTGGAGTCTTTTGTAGAGACTTGAGTTGTAAATTTAGTATGCATGCTTATGAAGAATGAGTTGGTAGAGCTTTGTATCTTATAATTTCATACTTGTTCCATCAAATGTCTAAATGTTGCACTTTTGGGTATTTGGAAGCATGCTCACTGTAAAGGCTAGGCAACTTATTGTAACATGTTTGGAGAACCTACTAAATTGTCATTTGATTGGATGTTGTTGAAATATGTGTAGAATTTATGAATATGAACATGATAAGGAATGTGGAAAAGAATTTTCGCTATTTAGATTGAAGGATGAGAATCTTATGACATGATGAGTCGTAGAGTTATTTCTAAACTTCTTGTTCTGTTATGACCTTCCTTGTTGTTTTCCACTAATGATGTATGACCTTAGTGTCTATTGCATTGTAGGAAGACCTTATGTGAATTGAATAGTATGATCAAAAATTGATGGCTGAGGATGATTTGCCTAAAATGATAAGGTTTAGAATGCCTTAGTGTTGCTAAATTGAATTAATGGAAATTCCCTCTAAAGTAGAAATCACTTTAAGTGATGAATATGAAGGTTGTGTATTTGAGATCCTCTATATGTTGGGTTAAGTTACTCTTAATTGGGTTTACCCTAAGTGGGGGATGGTGTTTGAGTAGTGATATTGTAGAAATTGTCTACATTGTTTTTCTATTCTTACTTGAATTGGAAAATATGAATTCTTAGTAAGCTTGTTCATGAAAATAGTCTTGCATAAAGTGAGAATTGCATGATCTATATATGATTGGTATGAATTGATTGACATCCTTTTGGAGACATGGTGAATTTTCCAAATAAGCATGAGAGGAAAGTTTTGATAAAATCCATGTTTTTCTCTTGTTGACTTGCATTTTAATGTGCTAATTGTGAAGTTGACTTCATGAGCTAAGACAAGGAACTTGGTAATAGTCACTTGTAGGGTAAATTATTTAGCCTTGTAATGGGAGTTGAGTCTCTTTTACCATGAAATATGTTGACTCTCTTGAAAATTTAGTGACTTGATGATTTGTAATGTAAAATTTTAGGCTCATTCTTGAAAGGTGAAAGCATGTTTAGCTAAGTGTTCCTGTGTGTGCCTATGATTTGTGCTATTTTTCCAAGATGAGGCTTACTATAAGGGTGAGTATTATGTTAAGAAAAGAAATTTGTGGAATGACTTCCTATTTTGTTGTGATGTACTTGGTGTGACTTGCCATTTAAACTTCACTAAGAATAAAAATTGTATGCATGTCTTGGCTTGAAAGTTGGGATTTCTCATTTTTAAAAGAAATTGACCTTGTGTTTTGCTAAGGTGTGAACTCATGATACATGTAATGTGTTGAGGAGCAAGATATTCCTCCATGTACACCCCTAAGCATGGTATGGTTGAGTATGACCTTCATGGTACTAGGTCTAACTACTGAAGATCTTTGTGATTTAACTAACTCAAGTTTATGTGCATTGAAGTATGAGTGCTTAAGTAACTTTGAGTATGTGTTATGATCTGCCTATGAGTAAATTTTCAAGATTTTCTTGTAATAAATTAAGATGTAATGATCCTGTTATGATTAGGAGAAGGATGTTCTCCTATGAACATGAAAAGGACCCTTGTGTTGATGCATTAAAGAGTGAGTGAGTAACGGTTTTTGCTTGCTTATGTGCATTGAGTGATAAAATGATTTGATGATATTTTAAATGTGATAAACTGCTCTTATATTCATTGAAGTCCTTGTTGTGATTAAAATTCCTAAGTGTTATTCGAGGACGAATGTTCCCAAGTGGGGGATATTGTAAGACCCCGAAAATGAGATAAGGTGTCTAGATCCTAACATGTTCGTCTTAATGTTATAAGGTCCTAAAATGCCTTATTATATGATATAGAGGCAGAGTGCAAAGCTTGAAGTGATTTGGAAGTCGAACGTCAAGGGACGTCCAAGGCGTTCGACGATTAGTCACTTATGTGCCTCATGTATGCATGCATTACTAATCTGTATGAACTGAGTCTAATGAGTCTTGAAATGGTTTTAGATGATGTTTAATGTTGTTATATGAAGTTTCGTGAAGTTTGGAGGTCAAACGCCCAAGAACGTCCAAGGCGTTCGAAAGATAGCCCCTAAGACGTTCATCGTGTGTCATGTTGGGGTCAAGGCTGTTTGGACGTCTTGTACGTGTTTGTTTTGGATGAAATTTATGTGGAAGGTATATAACATGTTAAGGTTTGTAATCGCGTTTGAAACTTCCGGGTACGACTTCTAAAGGACCCCACAAGAGGCCCCAAAAAAAGGACCCAAGGCTGCCTAAGACACTTCCTGGGCAGTGTCCCTTGACGGACCTCTTCTATGATAGTTGGCCTTGGATTGTGTTTCTATGAATTATGTGGATGATATAAATGATATTGATAAAGGTTTTATGATGATTTACTCAAATGGCATGAAGTATGATTTCAAAGGAAATATCCCTTTTAAATGCATGTTTTTGCATGGTTGTCATACTTAGTGCATTCTTGTACTAATATCATTCTTCTCTACTTCTTACACAAAGTGTAGGTCATGGATGCTTAAAGGATATCTTGAATGGTGAAGAGCTTGATAGATGATTCCCAAGCTCAATGAAAGGAATCCTTAAAGTTCAAGGATGTCCTACTTATGTATTTAATGTAAAGTGAATAAATATTGTATAGTTATGTAATGTGTCTTATGGGCCGTGTCCCTAATGTACTCTAAAGTTATTGAGTCTAAGATGGCAAAGAGACTTAGAGTCTAAATATGTATTATGACTTATATTTTATATATATATGATGTGATGTTTCTAGCATATGATGTGCTATGAAAAGTTTTAAATTTTCTGTTAAATTTACTATGCCAATGCAATGAATGATATGAGAGGCTTGTCTTAGAACTCCGAGAGGTCGACGACGCCAGTTACAATCCAAGATTGTACCCTATCTTCTAGGGTATGGTTTCGGGATGTGACAGGCGTACATGGTTTATGAGGAATGTGAGTTGTCTAAACTCATTTCCATATCGGTGCTCAATAATATTCCCAATAATATCGAATCATGCTCAATGTTTAGAACAAACTCTTCCTCTAGTTTGAGATACTTTCTCAAATTATCCTCTTAAAAGAGGTAACTTCTCTGAAATACCTTTGAACTCATAAACGCTTTTTACAAATAAAAATCTCTTCTCTTAATGTCAAAACAGATACCTTTGGGAATACTAGTTCCCTTATACTCTTACTCAATTCATATTGAAAAACTCTTTCTCAAAACTTATCTTTATTTCCTCAAAACTCATCTTTAAAAGCTTAAATGTTGGTTATAAAAAGCATCTCAAGATTTATAACTCAATTCATACGGTTCAAGCAAAATTATGGACATAAACGACTCAACTTAGGGATGTTAAGAGCAATATGGAAACTCAGAATTTATGAACTCAAAGACTTAACTCAAAACTCAACGATACTACTCCTCTGAAGAATACACAATTCATAGAGTTCACACAAAATTATGGGCATGAATGACTCTACTAAAGGATCTCAATACAATGTAGACTCGTGAATAGAACTCTTCTCATTCTCACACGCTTTTTCTCAAGACTTAGTTAAAAGCTATGACTGATTTCAAAAACTTTAACAAATTTGACTTGACCCTCTTGAACATTCCTCTTAATATCTCATTAAATTGAAATGTAATTTAAGATATATGATTAGGATATGTATATCTTTCAATTATTAATGAATATTTTAAGAGACAATATCAAGAAAAGAACGATGACACGATTCAAAGGAACACATACAGAATGAGAAATAGAGAAGAAAAAGGGACAGGCGACTTTGACCCATCAGTTGTCGTCGCACGATTCCCAAAAGTACTCAGAGTACTTTGGGACGCACTGCTGGCGCAGGGAGCCAGCCCTCCTGGCACTAAGGGGGCTCAATGACCTAGCTTGGACCCATAAATTTGACAAATTTGTCTTCAATTTTGGGTCCTAACTCGTCTAGAATCGATTGGTTTCTTCCAAACTCTCATTGATTCTTAAACCCAACACAAAATTATCAAGATCTCACTCAAAATCTTTCAAGAAACACCACTCATTCGCATGACCCTCACCTCAAAAACTCAAAACCTCCATAGATAAAGAATGGGGATAATGGAGCTAAAACTTAAGAACTACTAAAGAATCCTTACATGAATAATTTCATGAATGAATTAATAGAAGAACTACATGATTGACGTGAGGAAGAAAATCCGGATATCCGGATATCCCCTATTCACATGTTCGAACTATCTAAATCTTATTTCTTGCATCATGTCCTCCACCGAAGTCTCTCCTAGATTGTCCAAATATCCTCATTTTAACCATATATCTCCTAATATACACACGCATGCAGCACAATATCCTTATTTATGCAACTCTAAACTTCTCTACGTGAGAGTTCTTGAATGGAAAACTCTCCACCCTATACAAAATAGTTAGACTAATGATTTCTTGGTAAATGTGTCTTCAAGCTTCGCTAGAACCTTCTTACCACAGAAGATTCTGGATGCACACCTCCATTTCATCCACCTTGCGCCAATTTGATAATTCTATCAAATTGGGAGATTTTAGTATTCCTTTTCAAGTGAGGACATTAATAGATTGGATATGTAGGGGATAAAAAATCAAACGTTGCAATTTTTCAAAAATATAAAAAATTACCCAGAGAATTTGACTAATTTTTTAAAAAAAATTATATAAATGTGTTTTGTTAAATCTTTAACATAGGCAAGATTGAATCTTGACTCACTTATTGTCTTGATTCTTTAATTATGCCCCGGTTTAAATTTTAGTCAACCTGCCAATTGTCAGCCTACCTAATATGTTTGTTTGTTTATATATATATATATATATATATATATATATATATATATATATATATATATATATATATATATATATATATATATATATATATTCATATTTTAGCTTTCATTTTTCATATCTTGATTTGCTTTCCTACTCACTTCTCTATGTAAATAGCCCTAACCCTCCCCACCCCCCCACCCCATAATAAAACATAAAACTTTCTACAATCATGAAATTCCAAAAAATAACATCAAACAAAGATTGTGCTAGATTGTATCATGTTGGTGTTCGAAAGCGAAAAAGTGGTACATTTGGTGTCGAAATCAGACACCCAATCGAAAAGAAGAAAATTTGACTGGCCACTTTTACCACTGTTGATGAAGCTTCTGCAAGATACAAGTCTAAGAAGCATGAGTTTGAAGAACTGATCATAGCTAAAAAAAAAAAAAAACGGATCAGATTTCTGTAAAATCTGACAAGAAATCTTGTTCGGGTGATGGATTTAAAAAGAAGCCATCAATGGTTGTTACTGGAAACTCGAATCCATCAAAGGGAATTGACGAAAGTATCAAAGAAGAAATTGAGATGAAACTGATGAAGTACTATTTAAGGGGACCTAGTGAAAATTTCAAAGGGCAGCGAAGTGAAAACTTCACATAAGTTAGGGTTTCCAGTTGTTGATAACTCTTCATATTTGGTTGGTGAATTTAGTGTTACAGATGATCTTAGCATAGATATGTAATTTTATGGACCAAAAAAAGAGGGAAAAGGATCCAAAATAGAAATTTTAGCATTATTAGGGTACAAGTTTTTATTTTAGAAACTTTCAGGGGCTTTAGGTGTTTGTGATTAGATTTTCTATATGATCTATGTTGTTATGTTACAATAATTATTAAATTAATGATTTAATTTTTGATGAATGGAATTAAATTTCGTTTTTAAAAAAAGTTAGTATGGTGATTGTGAAATAAAATTTTGTTGCTCCATTATTATTTATATTTATCGTCTTTTTGTTTTGGTGATTGGAATTTCTTTGATTCTAAGATATTTTTGTTATCATGTTCGAAATATAATTTGGGAATCCTAATCCACAAGATTACCTCCTTTATTTTTATTTTGTTATTTTAACTTTGAAAATATTGCTTTGAAATATCTTTATTGAAGTAATAAATTTATCAAAAAGACTGATTTTCTACTCTCTTCTTCATTGAAATAGCCCCCAAACCACCGCCACCCTATTTTTAAAAAAACAAATCTCCAATTATGAAATTCCATAAAATAACATTCAAAAAGTTGTATCAGATTGTTTTCTTTTGGTGTTTGAAAGAATAAGAATAATAAATTTATGGTGAAATGAGACATCCCAATATACAAAAAGATGATTAGGTTGGATATTTTTACCATTTTTAATGAAGCTTCTGAAAGTTAAAACTCTAAGAAGCTGGAATTTGCAGAACGATTCATAACTATAATGCAAATTCAAGTTAGATTTCTGAAAATTCTAATAAAAGAACTTGTTCGAGTGATGAATCAAAAAAAAAAAAAGAATCAATGGGTGTTCCTAGAAATTTGAATCCATCAAATAGAGTTGAGGAAAAAATCAAAGAAGAAATTGGAAATAGATGAAGAACTATTTAAGGATACCTGACTGAATATTTCAGAAGGTAACGATGTGAAAATATCACACAAAATTAGGGTTTTCAATTGTTGATAATTGTGGATACTTGTTGGGTGAATTTAGTGTCTTGGATGACCTTAGCATATGTATGTACTACTATGGTCCATAAAAAAAAGTGGGTGGGGGATCTGAAATAGCAATTCTGAAACTTTCAGGGGTACAAGTTTTTATTTTAAATATTTTTAGGGGATTTAGGTCTTTGTGATTAGTTTTTTGATATAATCTATGTTGTTATGTTATAACAACTGTTAAATTAATGTTTTAATTTTCAATGAACGAATATAAGTTTCATTTTTTAAAATTAGTATGGTGTTAGTGAAATGAAGTTTTGAATCTCCAATAATAAAAATAATAATTGTGTTTTGTTTTGGTAATTAGATTTTCTTTGAGTTTAAGATACTTTTTTTAACATAATCTATAAATAATTTGGGTACCCCTAAATCCGAAAGATTACCTTTTTCAGTTTTATTTTTGTCATTTTCATTTGTAAATTATTTTGCTTCAAAACTTTTTTCTTGAATTCAAAAATTTATTGAAAATAATTTTATTTTATTTTTATGAGTAAGAGTAAAATTAACGTATATTCTTTTTCTTTCCTTTGCATTTTATCAACAAAAGTACAAGGAATATGCCATTTCTTTTTTCTTTTTTTTCACCCTTTTATTTCATATCTCTATTTGTACAAAAAGTAAAACCTATTCATTCACTATTTGAATTTGACACCTATTCATTCACTTCGACCTTAATAGTTCTTGTTAGTAAACTTATTTTCACTTGCATTCAATTATTCATCAAAAAAAATATGGACAAATCTAAACAAAAAATCAAAAATAAGAAGAAATGATTTTTGCTTAAATGGATCTTCTTGTTGTAAGTCCAAAGAAGACTGATTAGCCGAACAACCATTGTTATTTGGTTCCTCTTCCCCTACATAATCTTCTATTGCAACTTGTTTTTGTGTATACCGATTAGGTAAATGATTATTAGGTAGCACTGTATTATTTTATTTTCCTTCCATTTAGTAGTCACCGTTGAAGTTTTACTTTTGTAATTTCTTCTCCTTTGATTTCTATTACTATCTATTATTTTTTTTTACTTTGATTTTCATATTATTGTTGTAGTTACGGTTATGTTACTATGGATCTGTTATTTAGTATCAGTTTTATTCTTATGATTCTGTACTTCTTTTTTTGGATTGCTTTGAATAGAATTTTTTTTTCTTGAAACGAGTATCTACTAAAAACTACCTCTTAAATAAGAGTAAAGTCTGTATATCTACATTGGACATGTTGTTGTTAGCTCATATTTGGTTTGGATTATGTACATTGAACATGTTGTTGTTGTTAGCTCATTTTATGTTTGATCCAAAATCTCAAATTGAGTATAAAAGTATGTTACAATGGATTCAAATTAGAGGTAAATACAACTAAAAGATCCATATCATAAAGTATACAGTGTACAACTAAACCCACACTTTCAGTAGTTTAACTATAAAACTAAAAAAAGAAGATATTTTAGGGGGGGGGGGGGTATGCAAAGCTTTTTTGTTGTACAAGTTATAGAATTTTCTTGACATATCAAATGAATTCTAGGGAAGCAACGAAGATATTCATAAGTGTTATTAGTACTTTTGAGTTATCTCACATAAATTTCTTACTTTGTTACTATATTGATAAAAATTGTAGCAGGTATATGTGTGGTTGTATAGGAAAATAAGATACTCAATCTTTATCCTTCATTTTTACTTTTCGTCAATCACAAAAATGTATATATTTATATTTAAAATAATTTAAAATATTTTAATTATTTTATTTTATAATTACATAATATTTATAATTCTAAAAAATATTTCTTGTCCAACTTTATGTATAATGAAACCAACTAGAGTACTATAACAGTTAATAGTGACTATCAGAGCAATATATTAGAATACTCCTACCCTCAATATGTTTTTTGTTTTGTTTTTCATTTAGGGATTATTATTCTTTTTAAAATTTAATTAATTCAGATTTGTATTTAAAAAATTATATACATTTTTAAAAATTATGACAAATAATTCGAGACTGAGGCACCAAAAATCAACGAAATTTGCCTTTTTAAAATCAAACATAAGAAATAATCAATGATTCGAGGATGATCATTATTGGATCGAAGCAACCAAAAATGTCTCCTATAAAAAAACTTTATGGAGGACGGAGGTAGGTCAAATAAATAAATTCATGTTCATATAGTTATTGCTACAATCTAAATAAATACTCTTCTCAATAGTTTTTAAAGTTATTCCAAAATTATTGATATTTTATGTATCCAATTTATTTTATTTTTAGTTTAATTGTTAACATTTTCATTCTACATTTATTGACATAAAACTTGTTGTGATTTAATTGAGTTAATAGTCGAGTTTATATATGGAGATAAATTGAGAACAACGTCGATGAAGTGACATGTAGAGGCGAACTGAAAATTTTAAATGTATTAATTTTTAAATTTAGGACAAAAAGTTTATTGCATTGAATAGTTTAATTATATATATTTAGTAAATTTCTTAACATAAATGTATAATTATAAGAATTATGTCAAACCATTAGTAGAAGGGCCGTCTAGATCGACAATAGGGCCACTAAAACAGTCGCTATTTGGGGTCCCCATCTTCTCCCAAATATGTATATATATGTTTATGTATTCTTAAAAAAATTCATGTATTGATAAATTTTAAAAGAATTTTTTCGAAAGAAAATATCATTGAGAAATTCAATGTTGTTTAGATGATTGTAGTATCTTTACTAGATTCCTATGTGGTTATTAAATTTAGTATCCTTTCTAGTTTCACGTGTGGCTATATAATTTGTTGTCTAGCTATTTATATTTTGACGATTATCATAAACCAACAGTATTGTGTTCTTACACTTACTTTTCTTTGTTCTCTTTTCACTATTTTTTTATCCTTTCATTATTGAATATTCCAAAGTCTCTCAAACATTAAAACATTCTACATTATGTAAAATCTATTGTTGTTTGTTTATAAAAAGATCAAATTTGTTTTTGGTGTCTTCTTCAAATTTCAAGCACTAAAACTAATCAACACTATTTTAATATTATTAGATAAACTTATCAAATTCATCGCAACACTAATTTAATTTCATCATATTCTAAAACAAATTAAGTCATGTTTTACTATTCAAGCTTACATAATATAATTTTCATTGAGAATTTAAATTATTTGCATTTTTACTTCATAACGTTTGCATATTGTCACGCCCCGAGCCTACCTACACCCTAGGCTAGACTGACACTCGAGAATCATTGTTGGCCCAAGCGAACCCTTGACTTGATTAAGTACTTAGCGGAAGAATTTATTCAATAAAGATAAACTCATTAAATAAACATAGAATATTGTAAAGAAAACATTCAACTGGTCAATGAGGCAACTCAAGTCTTATCACAAAACAACTGAAATGAACATGACTAATCAACTAAGAAACTCAACTATCTATGAATCCTCTAATACCATGAGGGATATCGAGACAAAACACCCGATCATCCTAAAAACTAAAATGACAAACAATGATAAAACGGATCCTCCAGAAAGTAAGTAGGCTCCCCAACAACTATGAATGCCCAACTGGATCAACGAAGTGTTGGGTAATGATCTTGGTTACATGTATCTGGATCATAAAATGATACAGGACAAATGACGTTAGTACATTAAATGTACGAGCATGTGAGTGGAAATCTAAACAAGACATAAGCTTGAACTGGAATCTGAAAGAAACGCTTACCTCATCTCCGCTTAACTCATGGTTACTCAAGGCAATGCTGAAATAAACACAATATAGATGCAGTTTAGATAAAACATTTAAAACAATAAATAACATCTTGAATAATTGGAAAATACAATAATGTCTTAGTTATATATAAAAATACAAAAATAAATTTGTTTGGGAGATTCTCTAATAGATAAGCATCATTATGAGCTATGCGATGATACAACATCCCGTCTATGCTGCTAGAACTATCCTATACCTTGTCGAGATATAGAAAGCCTCAAATGAGTGGATCCACTAAGATATGCTTAAAAGCATTAAGGATTCATCCAACAAGCATGACTCTTTGTACACACATTGGCTACATGATTTATGGAGACTTGAGTTATCTGAACTTGTCCCCATATTTGTGCTCAATACTTGTCAAGACCCTGACCGCCGTGATTGGCATCCACACTAATCCTCCGATGGGAGAACCACTACTAAAACCAAACTAAACAACTTAACAAAAACTAAAGCATTTAAATATACGAAAACAGGTTTAAATGAAGAATATAAATGTGGTTCCCATAAACTCTAAAAAGATAATAAAACAACTAACAAAACTATGACGAAAATTCACCCCTAGAACCTGAAAGTCATTGTACCAAAACTATCAAGTTAAACAAGTCTAAGAAAAAGGGGGTACAACCCCAAAACTAACATATGAATAATATCTAAAACACTAGTCTGAGTCAGAAGAGAATGAATTAAAAAAAATAGAGGATCCATGGTAGTCTGAAAGAATTGGCTCACCCTTGAATCTTGTCTCAATCAATTATCTTCTAGCTGAGGTCTATCTGTAGCCACATGAAGAAGCCGTGTAATTAACAAAGAACGAGCAAGTGTAGTATCAGTACCACAGTTTACTTGTAGGATCATGTGACAATTCCAATTAGCGAAACATAGGAAAGCAACACAACACAGTAAACAAATATATACAAAATACATATTTCAGTTATCATTTCAAGAGCAACATACATCTCCGGATATCAACAAAAATAGACATGAATGTAATAATCACAATGGTCCTCTCATGGAACCCACACCCAAACTGTTACTGTGTCGGAACATTACACCCGATCCAATATATGTGTCGGAACTTGACACTCGATCTAATATATGTGTTGGAACATGACACTAGATCCAATATATGTGTCAGAAAGTGACACCTGATCCAATATGTTTGTCGGAACGTGAAACCCTATCCAATATATGTGTCGGATTGTGACACCCGATCCAATCAACACAACCACAAACGCAATCACATTCATAATGAACAATGCTTATAGTTATACAATTAATTAATGGGTTCACATCATGTAATAGTTCATATATATATATATATACTCATTGCATTAGATTCGGTTCGTATTTCACTGTTATCATACATGCATGCATATAATGATGCAATTAATCGTCGTATATCACACCAACAAGAAATCAAACCATCACCTACCTCGAAAACAAACTTGAATCCTCCTAAGACACTTGAGACTTCCCTTTCAAGATTCTTTCAGCCTGTTCTTGGTCTAAAAACTATTAATTAACGCAAGGATCAATAAACAAGCCTTAATTACCCGAATTATAGTCGACATTAATAATAATAGACAAAACCCAATATCCTAACTTTCAATTAGGGGTTACCCACCATTAACATCAGGTCAAAACCCTCCACCAATGATAATTATCCAAGAATCTAAATTCTACAGATCGAAAAACTGAGTAGGGAGCAATAATCTTACCTTGAGTACTGGAAGTTGTGGAAAGCAATCAAGAACTTGCCTTGGATCGTCTCTTACCTCTCAAGAATGAAGGTTTTCAGAAAATAACATTTTTGGGATTTTTCCCAATTTAAGTCGCGGTTGTTCCGCCATTGTGGGACCCAACCCACCACAGCGGCCCTGCCCCGGCGAAGCTAACCCCTCCCTGGCGGCTTGCATGGAGACAGAAAGTCAGAATTTGTGTTCCAAACTCTCATTTCTGAAGTTTTTGACAAAGAGAGTTGAAGTTCATGTTGGAAGACCCAACCGTTGCATGCACAAAAAGAATGTAACAGGCAAGTGGAAAATATCATGCAACAGAGATCACTAGATATGCCAAACAAGATAATATTGCAAGGTGCGCTGGTCTTGATGCCTGGTGATATCCAATAAACAGATTGTACCAAAATGGCAAGAAACATGGTCCACGGATGGACGCACACCAAACCATACCATAAAATCTCCAAAACAAAAAATGGTACATTTAGTGAATACCATGAAAGAGAGATCATTAGAGATGTCAAACAAGATAATATTGCAAGATGCGCTATTCTTGATGCCTGGTGATATCCAATAAACAGATTGCACCAAAATGGCAAGAAACATGGTCCATGGATGGATGCACACCAAACCATACTATAAAATCTCCAAAACAAAAAATGGTACATTTAGTTTAACATATAAATAATTAGCTAGCAAAAAGCTCTCAGGCACATTTCCCAAGGGGAGAAAAAATCACCCTCTCCGATGCTCACTCACAGGTGGCTTCTCTTTTGTTCTTACTCTCCGACGACATGGGTAAAAACAGAATCTACTTTGCAATAGGTTTAAAATCATACGATATAACAAGGCTCGTAACAAAGGCAGAACTTTGGTTCAAATGGGTGGAAAGAAGTCAAAATTTAGTGCACGGAACTACTTTCAATGAGAAAACTATGGAAAGGATAGTTTTCATACTACGAGAAGCTTCAAGGGATTCTGGTACACACACAAGAAGATGGAAGCTTAATGAACAGTTTGCGGATTTTTTCTGCTCTAGAAAGCATGACAAGTTCGGCAGATCCATTAGCATTGTAACGGTGCAGGGGGAAGCAGATGTGTCATATAATTATACCAGAGTTTGGATTTGATAGGGGCTGGGGGGGACATAGTTTAAAGATAGAAAATTTCATTAAATATCAAAAGGGTCAATTTATTACAAACATCTCCAACAAGGCAGATCCAAAAATCACGTATGTTGATTCAGTTAGGAATAGCAAATGGCAATCAAGGGAAGCAGCGAAATCAGTGATTAGCCAAAGTCACGAGGCTATCTCCATCGTTGGTGGAGACACATAGCAAGAGAAGGACCTTCTTGATAGATGCATTGTGGGGAGTTTTAATGTAGATCTGGAAGAGAAACCCACACTTCCAGACATGAGGAAGTGGGCCGTCTTGACGTGGAAAAAGTCCTTTGGGATCAGCATCTATGAAATGTGGGGTGGGTCCTTTTTGTTTGAATTACCAAACAAAAACATGGTGGAACATTGCATTAATGAAGAGTGGACCTCGAAAAAACGGAAGCTACATCTTAAATGGTGGTCATTCACAGTTGGATGCTGCACAAAACATGGAAGCACAACATGGATAAGAGCAGTAGGTCTGCCACTCCATTTATGGACGGAAAATATGTTTAAAGCCATATGAGACCAATGAGAAGGATGAGTGCAAATAGAGGAAGAGATAAAATAATCTAAAGTGGGCAAGAGTAAAGATAAAAGGAGATGGAGGAAATATTCCAAAAGAAGTAAAGATAGTAGATAAAGGACTAACTTTCTTTATTCCAATCTGGACTGAAGGTCAAGTGATGGTGGTGGCCAGCGAGGTGGAGAAGACAAAGGGAAAAGACCGTTGGTCAAAAGATTGTAACAGGGAAAGACACAATGGATATATAACTGATAAAGGGCTGGTCGACCACGTGGGTTCAACTTCAAACCCTACAGCTGGCATGGGCTTAATGACACGACTGAAAAGGAAATGGTTCTTTTGAATCTGGTGGGCTGATGTCAGATCACAAGAAAATAAATGAAAAGAGCATAAAGAGGAAGGCCTACATATGCACAGTTTTTAATGAGGCCCAACTCCTTGGATCCATTGAGATTAATGAGGCAGTGATCGCAAAGGCTGATCCAATGTTAGTCGAGATTGAAGCAAATAGTACAGACACTATCTTCTTCGACAACGTAACTAGAGAGAGAAGTTGTTGTAGCTGATGAGAATCGAAAAAAAATTATCGGACGGATCTCACAAGTCTAGAGGAGGGTGAGGTTTTCAAAGATGCGATCACAAATATTGAAGAAGGAAGTTCCCCATCAGATATTAACAAGTTCGAATCAAATATGCAAATTAAAATTTTTACAGAGGACGAGAGATGGAATGTTGAGGAAGCAGAACCTTTAAATTACCTTTAAGTAGAAGAAGAAAGTGATGGGGGAGATGGGTGTGTCAATATGGGTCCCCCAAAACATAATCAAGATGAGCAATGAGTTTAGAGTTGTATTTGATGGGTGTCAAAAAGAAGCTCTGGCACTCTTTAAGAAGATAGACAACAAAAGATACCCAATTATCAAGACAACAGAGAAACAAGCAGGGGAAACTTCCAAAAATAGAGGGCTGAAAGAGTTGAAGGGATTGACAATTGACATGAATTTCAAAAGAAAAGGTACGAGAATAAGGGGGAGGGGCAATTATATAGATATATGATGAATGTGAAAATAATATCATGAAATGTAAGGGGATTAAACTGTAGGGAAAAAAGGAGGGTAATAAATTGCATGCTGCAAGATTGGAAGGCAGATGTCATATGTCTACATGAAACCAAATTAGAAGTGAAGAAAGGGGAAGAAATAAGACAAGTATGGGGAAATAGAGGAGTTAAATATGGGCAGCTAGAGGCCAGTGGCACCAGGGGAGGTATTCTGATGATGTGGGATAGTAAAGTTTGGGATAGGTAAGTAGTGGAGATAGGATCATATAGTCTGACTTGTAGCTTCAAGTCAAAAGTAATTGTTTTTGCTTGGCATATCACCGGAGTGTATGCCCAATTTGTAATATGGAGAGACAAGAAGTTTTGTGGGAAATAGGGGCAGTTAGGAGCTTATTAACCAGACTTTGGATTGTCGGAGATGATATCAACATTGTCATATATGCCTCGAAGAATAAGAACTTATCCAGAACCTCGATATCCATGAATGAGTTTTCTGACATAATTGAGGAGATGGAATTGATCGATCCACAATTGGATTGAGGGGAGTACACCTGGTCCAAGGGAAGTAGCACGAAAGGTATATCTAGAATTTATAGAATACTATATTCTACTGAATGGGGGGGGGGGGGAGTTTCAACAATGTGAAGCAAGAGATTTTACCTAGAGTATGCTTAGATCACACCAATTGAACTAACAAGTGGCAGTTGGATTCACACAATATCCTATTTTAAGTTTGAAGGGTGGTGGTTGGAGACTGATGATTTTAGTGAAAGAATCAAAGAATGGTGGTCATCTTTTGTTTTGAAGGGAAGCCTGAATATATTTTAGCTTCCAAGTTAAAGGCCCTGAAGTTCAAATTGAAAGAATGGAGTGCAAGTACATACGGGAATCTAGAAAAAAAGGAATTGCTTTCCAGAATTACTGAATTTGATAATATTCAGCAAAATAGATCTTTCACAGAAGAGGAAGTTGTCGACAAAGCAAATATGGTCAAAATGTTTGAAGATTTTGCAAAAAAGGAAGAAATAGCTTGGAGACAAAGATCAAGAACATTGTTAATTAAACAAGGTGATAAGAACACTAAGTTCTTTAAGAAAATTTCTAATGCTCGCAAGAGGATAATCACATTGATAAACTAGTAGTCGAAGGACAAGAATTGGAGGAGGTTGCAGAAATCAAAAAAGAGATTGTATCATTTTACAGGAAGTTGTATAGTGATGGTGAGAACTGGAGGTCATCTTATAACATGAATTAGTGTCCTTCTATTAATGCAGAAGAACAACAAGAACTGCAAAAACCTTTTGAAGAGGAAGAAGTGCAATTCTGACTTGAGGCTTATGCCATTGACAAAGCACCAGGTCCGGATAGGTACTATATGGTTTTTTTGTAAACTGCTGGGAGATTGTGAAGGAAGATGTGATAGCAACTTTTCAGAACTTACATTCGCATGAGATTTTTGAGAAGATATTTAATGCAACATACATAGCTCTCATTCCAAAAAAGAATGGTGCCAAGGAGTTGAGAGATCTCAGACCAATCAGTTTTGGTAGGAAGTGTCTACAAACTGATATCTAAAATTCTCACAGAAAGATAAAGAAAGTGGTGCATAAGCTAGTTGATACAGAACAGATGGCCTTCCTTCCTGAGAGGTAGGCAAATCACGGATGCAGTTCTCATTGCTAGTGAGTGTTTAGATTCAAGAATAAATGACAAGATTACAAGAGTTATGTGCAAACTAGATATAGAAAAAGCATATGACCATGTCAATTGGAACTTTTTGCTTGGAATCATGTAGAGGATGGGATTTGGAATGAAGTGGAATCAGGTGGATGAGATTTTGCATAAGTACTGTTAAATTTCAGTGTTGCTAAATGGGTCTCCTAAAGGTTTTTTATCTTCGGATAGAGGATTGAGACAAGGTGATCCCCTCTCACCTTTTTTGTTCTTATTGGTGATGGAAGGTTTAAGTAACATGACAAGGACAGCTCACAACAATGGTTGGATAAGGGGCTTTAATGTTGCAAATGAAGGGAATGCTAGAGTGGAAGTCACACATTTACAATATGCAGATGATACTTTTATCTTTTGTGATGCAGAGGAGAAACGACTCAAGATTTTGAGGGTAATACTCATCCTTTTTTAAGCAACTTCTGGTCTGCACATGAATTAGAGGAAAGTCACATTTTCCCAATCAATGAAGTGAATAGAATCCAAAACTTATAGAAGTCCTGGGAGAAGAGATAGGGCAGTTGCCACCTATCTATTTGGGGATGCCTATAGGAGCAAAAAGCAAAGTCAAAGAGATTTGGAATGGAGTGGTGGAGAGATGTGAGAAGAGACTTTCCAGATGGAAAGCACAATACTTGTCAAGAGGAGGGAGATTAGTTTTGATCAATTCAATCTTGGATGCCTTGCCAACTTATTTGATAAGAATTTTCCCTATTCCAGCCAAAGTAGAGGAAAAAATTAATGTCATAAGGAGGAATTTTCTGTGGAATGGAGAAAAGGAGTACAAAGGATTCCATTTAGTTGAACAGAAGACTGTAATCCTATCAAAAAAGCAGAGGGGTTCATGCATCAGAAATTTGATAAAACATAGCAAAAGCTTGCTTATGAAATGGCTATGGAGATTCCCTAAAGAAGAGCAGACATTGTGGGTTAGGGTGATCCAAGCAAATATGAGAAGGAAGATTTCTAGAAGACTAAAGAAGTTTTCTCTGCTTATGGCATTAGTCTGTGGAGGCCAATCAGAAACTTAGGGCATTTTTCTATAAAAGAACAAGCTTCATTATAAAGAGTGAAAGGAAGATCATGTTTTGGGATGATAATAGGTTAGGAAATGGCAGTCTCAAGCAAATATTTCCAGATATTTACCTACCAAATCAACAACAGGAGTCTACTCTACAAGAAGTATGGACTCCTCAAGGGTGAAACCTGACATATAAAAGACTGAAGCAAGATTAGGAGGTGGAAAGACTACTGAATTTTATGGCACCTTAGATCAGTATATAGGACCAAAGGAAGGAGATGATACTCTGAGATGGAAGTGCCATAACAACGATTTAATCACAGTCAGCTCTGCTTATAAGAGTTTGAATAAGACGGGGTCTCAAATCAGTTTCTTGCCCTGAAAGCTTATATGGAAAGTAAAAATCCCTTACAAAGTGGCAATATTCATTTGGCTGGTAGTGAAAGAGTCTGCTCTAGTGCAAGAAAACCTCATGAAGAGGGGATACAAATGTGTCCAAGATGGTTTGTGAGCAAAAGCAGAGACAATCAACCATCTGTTTTTACACTATAAAGTGGTTGGCCAACTATGAAACTTGTTTATTAATTTCAGAAGCATAAGGTGGACTATGCCAAAGAGGGCAGGTCCGGCTCTAGTAAGCTGGAACTATGAGGGGAGTGGTAGCATGGACAAAAACAGATGAAAAATTATCCCAGCAGTGATATGGTAGACCATTTGGAAGGAGTGAAATTTGAAATGTTTTGAAAGTGCCAGCAGTCCTCAACATAGGATTAAAATGAACTGCATTATCACTTTTTGCGATTAGTGTAGTTCGAAATATATAGATGATCCTGTAGCGATTGTAGACATCTTAGGATCCTTGTAGGATGAGATAGGACCTAGAGATAGATTTATTTATTTTTTAGGTTGCAGAGCCTACTCAGTTGTAAGTAGCTCTGAGATGTAAATTTTTGGGACCCCAGCCTTAGTGCTGAAGATTTATACAAGAACTTGTTACCTTTGTCAAAAAAAAATCACCAAACGAAATCAAAGAAGGTAAGTAGAGAGAACACGAAAGTACATGAATGCATTACAGGGCCATCAGAAAAACATGATTGAGTTGCGATACACTTGTCAAGTGTTGTCCATAACGATGGAGATCTCATTAGCTAGATCACCAAAGAACATAAGCATCTGGATTATTAAAAAATAAATATCACAACAAAATACACAGTACTGATGCAATGTTGACAAGAAAGAAGTGAACCATTCTGATTGGGGAAGAATACTGAATTAAAGAACCCAATCACTAGAGCATCAAAGAATAAATCTCAACACTAAATTGACAGATCAGGCCGGTCCATGAAAAGACGAATCAGAGTGAGACCCAGCAGCTGCAAGCACAGAAAGAATGGAACAAGTTCAATTGCAAATCTGGCGAAAACCATACCACCACAGAAGCACTACAAATGCCAGACAAATTTGAGAATCGCCTTCTTTCAAAGCTCGATAATCTCCAGACTGAAGTGCAAGCACCAATATGACCAAGAAACAGGGTGCAGAGAAATGCACACAGGCCACCAACCTTCATCCAAGTTTATTCCTCTCAACTGTCACGACACATCCACATTCAACAAACAAGATCAAGCTAGCGTAATAAAAGAAAAATGAAGCAGAGAAGATAAGCAGCAAGAACACCAAAAGAGAGGACCATTTACGAGGTTTTGAAAGATTCAAAATTTAGTACACTTCGCAGGCGTCCATGAGACCATAACCATCAACTATCGGGAATGTCATCAACTGGATCATCGAAGAAAACAAGCATCTGGACTCAACACTAAAAGTGGCAGTAGAATACCAGCACACGCTAATGGAAAAAAAACTACCTTAGTTGCAAATGTCAAAACTCATAAAATCCTGAACCACGGAAACCTTGTTATAAATGGACAAAGAAAGCAAATCCATGAAAAGAATAGTTCATTGCTCTGTCAGACCCAATGGCTGCAAGCACAAAAAGAAGGCTACAATCAAGTTCAAAACTAATGAAACCCATATCATCTAAGAAATTACTAGAGACGCCATATGGACAAAGACTTAAAACTCCCTTTTTTGTTGAAGTCTTGACCAAATATCAAAATTACAGCGCAGGAATCAAACAGACCAAGAGGGTACAGAGATACCATACTGGATATCAACCTTTGAAATCTCCAAATCTCAACCTCTATACTGTAGTCTACACATCCATCCAAACAAAAAACTAAGTTGTGATAACCACAATATCTGTAGCTAGAAGACTAGATGTAGAGGAGCATTTATGCACTGTCTAAGGAAAGTCCAAAATTGGCTGAGTACTTATTAAGTGTCCATCGCCATAGGAGACCTTATCAATTGGATCACCGAAGAAAATAGTGTCGGGATTAAAAACTTCACAGCAGCAGAACAACAACACACACCACTGAAAAATACTATCTTAGTAGAGGAACTCTTGAAGAAAACTTAATCAAAAATTTGATACTCATAAAATTTAAACTGAAAAAACCTTACCATAAGCAGGTAAGCACATCCACTCCATGGAAAGAATAATTCATTGCCCTGTAACTATGGCTGCATGAACAGAAAGAACAGAACAGTGAAGTGCAAAACTGACAATTCAAAATCACCTAAGTAATCACTAGAGATGCCATAGACGAGACTGAAAACCCCCTTCTGTCGAAGCCAGGACAATATCCAGATTGTTGTGCAAGCACCAGAAAGACCAAAAGATGGCAGAAGATCACATGTTGGTAAACCAAGCTTTAAAATCTCAAAATTTGAACGTCCATAACGGTGTCACTACATAGTCTACTACATATCCATCCAACCAAAACAACACATGGCCTAGTACACCTTCATCCAACCAAACCAAACCAGTGTGGTAATGAAAAATATGGGGAAGCAGAGAATATAAGCAAGTAGCTAGAATAAAAATAAAGAAGTATTTTACGCCACTATCAAATGAGATCTAGAATTGGGCGAGTACTTATCAAGGATCCATAAGCCATAGAAGACCTCATCAATTGGAGGATCGAAGAACATAAGCGTCTGGACAAACTTTATGACAGCAGAACACAACACACACAGGTGAAAGATAATGTGCTAGTTGGAAAACGTCCATACAACACAAGTTTTGATAAGGACAAAGGGCCACTAGGGAACAAAATTCAATAGAAAATCTCCATACTCATAGTGTTTTGACTAAAGAAACCTCAACAAAAACCGACAAAACACAGCCGCTCCATGAAAAGAAGAATTCACTGCCCTGGGCAACGATTGCAAGAATAGACAAAAGGGAATAGTTCAGAGCAAACCTGATGAACCCGAAACCACCTAAGTAATCACTAGAGATGCCATAGATGAGACTGAAAACCCCCTTTTGTCAAAATCCAGAAAACATCCAGATTGCAATGCAAGCACCAAAAAGACCAAAAGGAGGCAAAGGATCACATGTTAGTTCACCATGTTTTGAAATCTCCAAATCTGAACATCCATAATAGTTGTGACCGCATGGTCTACACATCCAGACAACCAAAAAAAACTAGTGATATAATTAAAAAAAAAAGAGCAGTTTGATAAGTAGCTAAAAGAACAACAGTTCAGAAGTATTTACGCCAGTATCGGAAGATCTAGAATTGGTCAAGTACTTATCAGGTATCCATAGCTGAAAGAGAGTAAGAGACATCATCACCATAAGAAACCTTATCAATTGTATCACCATAAGAACATAAGCATCTAAACTAAGAACTCCATGGCAGTAAAATACAGTATACTGGTGAAAATAATGTTCTAATTGAGAAACTACCATACTACAGTAGTTATGACAAAGACAAATGAGTCAATAGGGAAGAGAAATTTATCTATACTCATAGAAGACTGACTAATGAAACCTCAACACATATGGACAAATATAAGGTACCTCCATTAAAACAAGAATTCACTACTTTGTAGGACCCAATGGCTGCAAGCTAAGGAATGAAGGGAAGAGTTACATGCAAAGCTGACAAAACACACTAGTAGAAAGTCCAGACAAGATTTAAAAACCCTCTCTCAAAGCCTGATAATATTCAAACTGCAATGCAAGCACAAAAATGGCAAAGAAAAATTTGGAAAACTCCTTTATCGAAGCCTGGTGATATTCAGATCGCAGTGCAAGACATAGCAAGGAAACAGTGTGCACATGAACGGACACTGGGCATCAACCTTCAAAATTTTCCAAATCTACTCCTCTCAACTAGCATCCATCCAACAAACAAAATCAAGCTGGGGTGATGCAAGAAAAAGGAACCAGAGAATATGAGGCAGAGAGAACACCAAAAGAGAGGGTCTAATAGTGACTGGGCTGTCAAGAGATCCATGATTGAGTTTTGAGGAACATGTGCATCCAGACTGAGTGCACGAAAAACTATCTTAGCATGGCATGTTCGATACAGCAGCAATTTTTGACAAAGTGGTTCAGTACTAACAATTATCTGAACCAAGAAACCTCAACACAAATGGCCAAGCAAAGCCCCTCCATGAAAAAAAGATTCACTACTCGGTAAGACCACACTACAAGCACAAAAAGAAGGGACCAGTTAAGTGCAAAGCTGACAGAACTCGTATCACCTAAGAAATCACTATAAATGCAAGACACAAGGACTAAGAACCCCATTTTGGTTAAAGCCCAACAATATCCATCTTGGACTGCAAGGACCAAGAAGACCAATAAACAAGGTGTACAGGAATGAATACCACATACAATCCTTAGAAGTTCCCATATCACCAAAGAAATCACGAGAGATGCAAGAGAAAGGATCAAGAACCCCTATTTTGATTGAAGCCTAACAATATCCATCATGGAGTGCAAGGACCAAGAAGATCAATAAACAAGGAGCACATGAATGCATACCGGATACAATCCTTAGAAGTTCCTATAACTACTACTCTGTTACTGTCACCATGTAGTCTACAAATTCATTCACCAACAAACACAAATCAAGCTGGCGTGGTAACAAAGGGAAAACAGCGAGATGATAAGTAGCAGAAGAGCACTTCACAGCACTATCAAAGATCCAGAATGTACTCTTGACTTTATCCAGTGCCTATAACACCATAAGACACCAGGATCATCAAAATCACGAACATTTGAATTAAAAACTAAAACTAACTGGCAGCAGAACACACTATACACAAACTTCCATTTCGAACCACTTTTGAGCAAAGCTTTGAGGGACTGAACATTCCAAAACCTTTAATCACAGACCTGGGAACCGCCGCATCTTTCCTGGCCACAAACGCCATAGCAAGACACTTGTTCCTGTAGAACCACTTGCACCTATATGCCCATCTAGGTATTTTTGAACAAACAAATAACAAGGTAAAAGAAGTTGATACGAGGAGACCCATGATTAGCATCACAATTAGCATTAAAGATGGAAGTCAAGATATCAAATCCAAGCTCCACTAGACTAGAAGATCCAAGTAGGCGATGCCTGGGAACCAAATTTCAAAATCTCAATTCTACTTGTATTGTGATTCAACCAAAACAAATTTCTAGGTTTCAGAGTTTGACAAAACACAAAAATAAAAAACTGAAGACTTAACATTGAGACCAAGGTAACATTTCACTCATAAGATTATACTGATATGTGATTATTGTACACTGAAAAGGTACTCCACAAACCACTCACGTTCCTTCTCTAGAGAGAAGAGATGATCAAAGATCTCCAGTGATTAGAACGTGAGATTTATATAATCCTGAGATGACCAAAAAATAAAAAACAAACATATAGGCTACCACAGACGCATCAAAAAAGACTTTTTGAAGCACCGAATCTCAGAATGGAATCATTGCGCAAGCGAGCGCTCCCCAAGGGAAGGCATCAGCTCATCTTCTGAAGAGAATCATATGCAACAATTACCCAATATCCTAATCGACAGTAATAACCCTGTATCTTGAACAAACCATACCTACCCAGAATCTTGATCAACAATAGTAACCCACATCAAACGAAAATTGGCCAGAATCAACAATAACAATAAGGCAACCATGATAACCCATATTGAGGCATAATTATTACCCAAAATCTTCATCATACAATAACTACCGGTATCTTGATCATACAATAATTACCCAGAATTTTGATCATACACTAATTACCCAGAATCTGATCAATAATAACAATATGACCCAGAATCTGATCAACAAGAGCAATAACAATATTGCAGAAATAACACTGAATCATCGGGGAAAAAGGTAATGCAGGATAGAATAGTTGCCTTCCTGTCAAGCTCAATCTTCATCACTTGCTCCACAAGACAGGGTTGCACCTAGAGGATCCACTTCTGGTACGGGTGGAGGGGCAAACTGCCTCTATGCAATCACTAGGAGCCAAGAGCAAAAGGACTCGCTAGATGTAGTCACAGGTACGATGAAAGTCTTTACTTTTGATGTGTATGATTTGTTAGACCCAGGAGCAAGTTTATCTTTTGTAACTCCTAATGTTGCAAATCAGTTTGAGATTCTTCCTAAAAAACTTTATGAGCATTTCTGTGTTTCTACCCATGTTGGAGAGTCTATTCTAGCGGAAAGAGTTTATCGTGATTGTCCTATTTCCATTAATCACATAAACACCATGACTGATCTAGAAGAGTTAGACATGGTAGATTTTGATGTCGTTCTAGGTAAGGACTGGATTCATGCCTGTTATGCATCAATAGACTGTAGAACTTGAGTTGTCAAGTTTCAAATTCCTAATGAGCCAGTCATAGAGTGAACCAGTAGTTCACAAGTGCCTAAGGGTTATTTTATTTCGTACTTTAAGGCGAGAAAGTTAGTTTCAAAGGGGTGTATCTATCACATAGTCCGAGTTAATGACTCAAGTGCTGAGGTACCTTCCCTTCAGTCAGTTCCTATAGTAAAAGAGTTCCCAGAAATTTTTCCTGATGATTTACCCGGAATCCCTCATGAAAGAGAAATAGAGTTCGGCATTAAAGTTTGTTCCAGATACTCATCATATATCTATTACGACATATAGAATGGAACCAACAAAGTTAAAAGAGTTGATAGAACAGCTGAAATATCTGTTAGAAAAAGGTTTTCTTTGACCAAGTGTCTCACCTTAGGGCGCTCCGGTCTTGTTTGTAAAGAAGAAAGATGGTTCCCTTAGGATGTATATAGACTACCGCCAATTGAATAAGGTTACCATCAAGAATAAGTATCCTCTTCCAAGGATAGATGATCTTTTCGACCAACTTTAGGGTGCCACCTGTTTCTCGAAAATTGATCTCAGATCTGGTTACCATCAGTTAAGAGTTAGAGAATGTGACATTCCAAAGACAACCTTTAGAACCATATATGGGCATTATGAGTTTTTAGTTATGTCTTTTGGGTTTGACCAATGCACCTGCAGCATTCATGGACCTTATTAAAAGAGTCTTCAAGCCTTACTTAGATATGTTTTTTATCGTCTTCATTGATGACATACTAATCTATTCAAGGAATGAAGAAGATAATTCTAGTAACCTCAAAATAGTACTTTTTTGAATGAAAAGGAGTTGTATAACAAGTTCTCAAAGTGTGAGTTTTGGCTTAAGTCTGTGGCATTTGTGGGCCACATAGTTTCCGGTGATGGGATTAGAGTCGATGCCCAAAAGATAGAAGAAGTTTTGAGTTGGACTAGGGCCACGTCTCCAATAGATATTAGGAGTTTCTTGGGTTTGGCTGGCTACTATAGAAGGTTTTTTGAGGGGTTTTCATGTATCTCGTCTCCGTTGACCAATTTGACTCAGAAGACAGTTAAATTTCAATGGTCTGAAGCTTGTGCGAAAAGCTTTCACGAATTGAAAAAGAGGTTGACTACTGCTCCTATTTTGACCTTACCGGAGGGTATCAAGGTTTTGTATTGTACTGTGATGCATCAAGAGTTGGTTTGGGCTGTGTGTTAATGCAAAAAGGCAAGGAAATAACTTATGCCTGAAGACAGTTGAAAGTTCATGAGAAGAACTACCCAACACATGACTTAGAATTGGATGTTGTGGTTTTTGCCTTGAAAATATGGCATCACTATTTGTACGGTGTTCATGTGGATATATTCACTGGCCACAAGAGCCTACAATATGTGTTCATCTAGAAGGAGCTCAATCTCAGAAAAAGGAGGTGGTTAGAACTACTTAAGGATTATGACATGAGTATTCTTTACCACCTAGGTAAGGCTAACATGGTTGTTGATGCCCAAAGCAGGTTATCCATGGGAAGTCCCGCCCATGTTGAGGAAGAAAAGAGGGAGTTAGCTAAAGATGTGCACAGACTTGCATGCATAGAATCAAACTTATGGATTCCACATAAGAAGAGATTGTGGTGTGGGTTTAATCATTATTAGTGTCAGAGGTGAATGAAAAGCAATACCAAGACCCCATTTCTCTTGATTTGAAGGCGAATGTTCATAAGAAAAGAGTATTGGCTTTTGAAAAAGGAGGAGATGGTGTGCTTAAGTACCAAAGATTTTGTGTACCTAGAGTGGATGGACTTCAAGAGAGGATCATGGAGGAAGCTCATAGCTCCAGATATTCCATCCATCCGGGTTCCACCAAGATGTACCGTGATTTGAGAGAGGTATATTGGTGGGAAGGTATGAAGAAGGACATTGCTGAGTTTGTTACCAAGTGCACGAATTGCCAGCAAGTGAAAATAGATCACCAAAGACCTTGAGGTTTAGCTCAGAATATAGAAATTCAAAGTGGGAGATGATTAATATGGATTTCATCACAGGCTTGCCAAGGTCTCGCAGGCAGCATGATTCTATTTGGGTAATTGTGGATAGAATGACAAAATCAGCCCACTTTTGGCCGGTAAAGACTACTCATTCGGTATAGGATTATACTAAGTTGTACATTCAAGAAGTGATAAGACTTCATGGAGTCCCGGTCTCCATTATTTTAGATAGAGATGCACAATTTACTGCTCAGTTCTGGAAGTCTTTCCAGAAAGGTTTGGGTTCGAAGGTGAACTTAAGCACTGCTTCTCATCCTTAGACGGATGGACAAGCAGAGCGTACTATGAGGACCTTAGAAGATATGTTGAGGGATTTTGTGATTTATTTCAAAGGGAATTGGGATGATCACATACCTCTCATTGATTCGCTTACAACAAAAGCAACCATTCGAGCATCCAAATGACTCCATACAAAACTGTTTATGGAAGAAGATGTAGATCTCCTATTGGGTGGTTTGAAGTTGGTGAAGAAGGTTTGATAGGACCATATCTAGTTCACCAAGCCATGGATAAAGTGAAAATTATTCAAGAGAGGTTAAAGACGGCACATAGTCGCCAAAAGTCCTACACAGATGTTAGGAGGAGGCCGTTAGAGTTTGAGGTGGACGATTGGGTATATCTTAAGGTTTAACCCATGAAGGCTGTTATGAGGTTTGGTAAGAAGGAGAAAATTAGTCCCGGGTATATTGGACCTTATATAATATCCAAGAGAGTTGGCAATGTAGCTTATGAGTTTTATCTACCAGAAGAGTTAGCATCTGTTCATTCGGTTTTCCATATTTTTATGTTGAAGAAGTGTATGGGTGATCCTTCATTGATTGTACCAACTAAGAATGTTGGGATTAAGCATATCTTATCCTATGAAGATATTCCGGTTCAAATTTTGGATTGCCAAGTTTAGAAGTTAAGAACAAAGAAAGTTGCGTCAGTCAAGGTCCTTTTGGAGGAACCAATTTGTTGAAGAAGTGACTTAGGAAGCTGAAAAGGATATGAAAAAGAGATATACACATCTCTTTTAATTCTGAGAGAAAGAAGATCAAGGTACTACTCCTCTTCTTAGAACTTTATGAACTATGAGTAAGCATGATTGTTATTTTCTTTTAGATTGTTGAGTGTTAAACTTGTTGTTACTATCCTTAGCATAGTGAAAGAAATCTCATTCCAGGACGAATGTTCCCAAGGGGGATATATTGTGAAACCTTGTAACTCTTAATAGCCAAGAATAAGCTAAGAAACTAAAAAATTTCATTTTTGGAAAGAATAGGAAAAATATGGAAATTTCCTAAGTGTAAAAAGTGAGGTTTTCACCATTCTCAAACGGCCATAACTTTTATATCAGGAAGAGTTAGAGCCAGTTCATTATATGTTTGGAAAGCCCTTGGAGAGATCTTTCGAACACCGCCGAGTTTGCGCATTTGCAATATCGTTTGAGAGACATATGCCTATCAGAAGTTGGGCTGTTGGGCTGTTGGATTGAGGAAGGTCCCAATCCGGATTTTTGTAAGGGTAAACTTGTCATTTCACCCAACTATTCCCAAATTCGTTTTAAAGGTTTATTAGGGGTAAACCTAAGCCTTAAGTTAGTTTTACAAAAGTATCCACGCTTAGGGTTTGGGAGAAAAGAGAAGAGAAGAAGAAAAAGGGAGAAAAACTCAAGGATTCATCAAGAACGCCAAAATCGTCGAGTGGAATTCATCGGGGGTGATCCCTATTAAGGTATGTATGATCTTTCGTGTTGGGTTGATTAACCCACACACCAAGTTATTTCAATTCAACACTTTATGAGTTAATTTCATGTTAGAAGTTAAGTTCTTGAAGAAAAGTTTTGAATTCTTATTGATTGAAATTGTTGCTGCCATTGTTGGTTGAATTCTTGATTCTCCGGGTTACTTTTGAGTTGAATTTGATAGTTATGAAGATCACCAATAATCCTAGGCATTTGGTGAAAGAAATAGGAAGGTTTGGAGATGAAAAACGAGTTGAAAAATTTGTGAGACGCACGTGGATAGGGGCAGGCGCGGCCCAAAAATTAGCATCAATAAACTGAGGCATGGCGCAGCGCGCCACCAGTGTGCCAGAACCAAGCCTCAGTCAACGGAGGTTGGCGTGGTGTGTCACCAGTGGGATCGGATCGGCAATTTTTGCTCAGTTTTGATAGTTTAGCCTTCGTAAGTCCTTATAAGGTACATTAATATCTTTCGATGATTTCTAAACACCTAGAAATCACTAAAGAACTCAAATCATAACGTTGAATTCATAATCCATTCAAGGGAAGTTCAGATTAAAGTAAAAGAAGTTAAGAGTCAAGTCTAAAGCTAAGAAGCTAGTCAAAAGTAAAGTTCTAAAAGGTTTTCCAGTGTCTTTATTAAACGTTTTAACTTCGTTTTAAAGCTCAAGTTTCAAGTTAAAGTGAAGAGTAAAAGTTGAAGTCTTTTCTTCAAATGAAATATAAAGGAACTAAGTATTCCCTAAGAGTTGATTTAAGTTTCAAATTTAAGTTAAGCAAAGAGTAAAGATCTAAGTTCATTTCTCAACAGTTATAAGAGAACTAAGTATTCCCTAAAAGTTTATAAATGTTTTCACATTTAAGTTAAGAGGAAACTATGATTTTCCAAAAGAGTTTAGAACAAGAAAAAGGGAACATTGATTCCAAGAGGGCTGTTTAAAGCTAAAAGTGTTGAGCAAATTATCTCAACCTAAAGGAAGGAAGTTATTTTAAAAGTATGAGCTATATTTTGGAAGTAGTATTGAGCACCGATGTGGGGATGAGAGTTCATATTAACTCAAGTCTCCATTTAAACCATGTAGCCATCATAGGTATTAAGGGGTCATACTTTTTAGATGATACGTAAGTTAAGCTAGTGAATCCACTATGTTAAGGAGTCCTATGCGATGACAAAGTATAGTACAGTTCTGGCAGCGTGGGCAAGACACTGTATCACCACCTAGGCTCATAGTGGTGATTGTCAGTTAGAGAATATCCACATAAACTATATTACTTTCATATATAAGTAAAGTTGAGTTTGTTATTATATTTCCTTAACGGACTAAGTTGTTTTACTGTTTTGCAATGCTTTATATATATATATATATATATATATATATATATATATATATATATATATATATATATATATTGCATGTACTTTATTTGCCTTATATATATATTGATTTGAGTATTCATGAGTTGAGCAAGCCAATGTAAGTTTCTTCTTATTCCTTTCAAGCTTTAAGTTGTTGTTTAGCATTTCAACTCGTATACTCGTACATTCAATGTGTTGATGCCAGTTAGCCTGCATCGTCTTATGATGCAGACCCAGGTAACTAGGATCAGCATCCAGTGCATCGTTGATACAATTTGAGCACTCAGAGTTTGCATTCTGGAGGATTCTTGTTATTGCTTTCCAGTCTTTTCATGATAGAATGTTGTGGGATTTGTCCTGACATTCATCATAGTAGGTTTAGAGGCTTCATAGACAGATAGTAAGTCTTTTAGTTGAGTTGAGTCTCTTTATTTACAGATATTTTATTCTAAGACTTAAGTGACATTTTGGCCAATACAATTATTAAGTTATTTATGAGGATGTTCTTGTTTTATCAATGAGTAAGTCTTTCGCTGAGTTAAGTAAGCCAGACCAAGGGTTCGCTCAAGGCCAACAATGGTCATTGGTTGCCGCCACGTCCAGGGTGTAGGCTCGGGGCGTGACAATCAAAATCCACAGTAATAGTTTCTTCTGTGGTTTTAACAATTCGTTTAAATCACATTTTCTCAAAAGTACCCATTTGGTATATAACATTGGGCTGGATTTTAGGAATAGTCAATTTATTTAGAAGATCTAATTGTTGAGGCATATCATATTCCTTTTTTTTTTACTGTTTTTAACAGTAGTATGTTTTTTTAATAATGTTCATATTAATAAATTGTGTTAGATTAATACCACATATCACCATTACAACAATGGTTGTGATACCATTTATTGACAGGATGGCTTCGATCGCTTCGATGTAACTAATATAATATAATATAATAATAATGATAATAAATAATACAAAAATCTATGGTAATAAAAGTTTTTTGTTCAAAAATGAATTAATCTTGATTTTAGAAACAAAATAGGAAAAATTACATTAATTGATACATTTTAATAAATAATTACTGATTTTAGCAATACTTTTTATTTATTACCATTTATAGCAATACTATGTTAAATCTGCAATATGTATTAAAAGTGAATTATGTATGCAATATATATGAATTATATATGAATTATAATTGTTTTTTAAAATATATTATGTTTGTTTGGTAAAAATTTGACACATTGTATTATAAGTGTATTAAAATGTGTGATAAATGAATTATCTATCATTAAAATTTGTATTATATGTGAATAAAAAATTATTCTTTGTAATATGAATTAAATTTGTATTATAAATGAATTAAAAGTGATTAAATGAAATAGAAATATTATTGCTATAAATGGTAAATATTTTTTTATTATAGTATATTTATGTAAGTTTCCCAAAAAAATATAAACGCATCCAATTACTAAATAGGAAAATATGTATTTAACTAAATATTATAAAATTTTTGAATTTTGAATTTGAATGGGAAGTTACGATACATCTTTAAAAACTTGAATTAAAAACTCACTCTATTTTAGACAAAGCCGAATTTCAATCTATTATTTTCTATATAAAAAATTTTTTCCATCAAACTTCTTATATTATTCTCTAAATTCTTTTGCACCTCTTCTTCAATTAGTTTTTTTTTTTTTTTTGGTTCAATCTCCAGTCAGGTTCGTTCATTGATTATAAAATATTCATGGAGGAAACACTTAAATCAATATATGTATATATATGTGCTTAATTTTCTTACCAATCAGACTTTATGGTGATTTGATAATAATCTATCAACAATTTGTTGTATTTATTAGGAATGTTTTTATGCATGGTAAATTCTTTTATTGGAATTAATGAATGCCATGATATGATTTTACATATATATATTGGACGCTAATTTTATTTTTCTGATTATGCTAGGTTGCTTAGTCAAACAAATAACTTTTGTAATGTGATTAAAAATTTACTTTCAGATAAATTTATTGATGAACAATCAATACACTTTGAGGACAACAAACTGGAATCAAACAATAGAAGAAGCATTAGCCATTATACTTATAAATTGAATTCTTTGAATTCCAACTATACAAATTCATATTAGAATATTCAACTTTATAACTTTTCTTCATTATATTTAAATTTATAAACGTCTTTAAATTTACCAATTACTTATTTTGAATTTGAGTGTATTGCAAGATAATTGATTACAATTTTAAAAGTGGGCTTAATTTAATGATTTGAGTTCTAGATAACTACTCCACAAGATTTTTCTATCACCTTATTAAGTTATGATTTGTTTTTGAATAATAATATTTGTATTCTTATTTTTATCATATTTATAGGGAAAAGATTGTTATATTGATAAAAATAAAGTTCCTATAAAATTTATTTGTGGTATTTTTTATTATATATTTTTTATACACTTCATGAAATGTGTTTTTAAATGTTAAATAATTTCTTGCTCCATTTATAAGTTCGAACCGTTTTCTTAACACAAACATATATTATATCGTTTTATTCTTTATTTTTTATTTTAAGTTTAATTACATTTTTCTAATTCTTTCTAGGGAGCCCTTCCACGAATTCTCGATGTCCAATGATGAAACGAGGCTGAAGAGGAGGGCATTGAAATAGTTTTCAACAAGCAACCTCACAAAATGATGATCGGTTCTTTTTATCTCTTATATTTTACTTTGCATTGAAAATGATTTATTAAATTTGTCACGATTTTTTTCCTTGTGCAGTCTTATTTTATGAAATTTTATTCGATTAAATGAAAATCTTCTTATTTTGCAGGATTTAATTGGAGAGGAGTGTGCTAAAGAGCTTGCAATATGCGTTACAACTTATATTTTGATTGTAGTATACGCAGAATCATTATTTTTATTTCTAGGTTCAAATTTAATTAATTAGCATAAATATCAATTCTTTCCACGCCACATAAGCTATTAACCTTTGCTATACTAGGAGAACATGAAATTGTAAGAATAATGTTTGTTGTCTCTAAAAAAAACATTCCTCACTACAGATAAATTAGAATAATTAATTTTACTAATATCAAGTATTTGTCGTTTTAAGTACTAGAACTTTTTATAGCATAAAAGACTCTTTCGATAAATTCTAAAAAGGTGTTTTGGACTATTCTTAACTGTAATTACATAAGAAAAGGGTTAATTTAAATTATTAAAATTAGTGGTGAATCACTTTAACCACTTTATAATTAGAAAGATTGAGAAAATGAATGGTCGACTACGAAAACCAATTTGCAACAAGCGCTTCAGGTGAGCAAAATATTTTCAGTTTTCAATATTATATTATTGCTTATATAAGTAGATTATTATATTGTTATGGGTTTAAGAAGAAAGAGGTGAATTGTAATTTCTTTTGAACCCACACGAATTTCATTGGAAAATTTAGACCAAATGTCAGTGACCAATAACTAAAGTAATAATTTTTTAAAATTGAATTCAGTTCTATATGTTGTGAATATGCACACAGGCCATTGGTATTATTATAGGTTTGGTGTTATTTTTTTATGTTTTAAAAAAAATTGGTTTGAAATTGTTGCCATTCACTTGAGTTCTGGACATTAGTATATGACTCTGAATAGCCATGCAGTGATTGGTTGTTTGACTTAATTACTCATTACAAAATCATGTCATCGATGCTATTGGACATATAATTTAGTAGTTCGTTATGATTAAATTATTAATAGGTAATTAAATATTAGGTATATGGTAGGATTTGAATACTATTAAGGTTATGTTATTCGGAGGAATTAAGACTTAACCCTAAGCTTGAATTTAAGGAATAGGAGACTTGACATATTAGTTGACCTCAAGATTAAGAACTTGAATATAGATTTGTGCTTGATGAATTTTTAAGTCTAGGCTAGACATATCGTAACAGGGGTGTCTATAGACTCGTTAACATAAAATTCATGCATATATACTTGATAGATTTGAAAGATTCGGAGGCATTGAGGAAAGGAAAACAATTGGGGAAGTAGCTTACTTGACTTCAATTCTTCGGTGGAGGTAGGTTATGGTTTATTCTATTTAATAGATAGGCTCTTAATGGTGATTGATATTCATTGAATTATATTATGAAGTTCTCCATGTGCTTGATTGTGTAATTGTGGAGCTTGATTGTGTGGTTTGTGATTGGTCTAAAATTCCGAGACCGCTGAATTTATAATCTTGAACTCTCTTTATCGAAGTGATGCCTTGAATAAAGAAGGCTTGATGAAATATTGTTAATGAGCTAAAAAGTGGTGATAATAAATGATAAATTAATGATATTATTGGATAGAGTGTCACGTTCCGACACGATATTTTTGGAACGGAGTGTCATGTTCCGACACGATACTATTGGATCAAAGTGTCATGTTCTGACGCGGTATAATCGGATCGGAGTATCACGTTCAGACATGGTATTATTGGATCGAAGTGTCACATTCTGATACGGTATAATTGGATTGGATTGTCACGTTCCTACACGATATGATTGCATCGGAGTGTCACATTCCAACACAGTAACAATAAAAGAAAAAGATATTAACTTAACTTAATGTACTCAATATCAAAGAACCCAATTCCCAAAAGAGCATGGTGTCGAGGCTTGAGTCCACATTTGTGTGCTTGATATTGTGATTTATTGCGTACTGACTTTAGTGTTGTTGTCACTGGTTTATGTTATTTGTTGCTTGTCACCTGCTTAGTGTCATAGTTGATCTTATACTATCATTCATTGTTTATTAGTTACTATTTTGAGTTGACCGATGATATCTACTCAGTACATGTTGCCCGTACTTATCCCTACTTGTGTTTTTCTTTGTTTTTATTTTATGGAGTGCAACGAGTTTACAAGCGACTTTGGCTCGCCCTCAACTCTAGCCAGTCTCTAGCATATCAGGTTCAGGGAGAGCTACTCATTCAAGATCGTGTTGAATTGTCTTGGTCATGGCAGGATGTCCTTAGTATTCAGACATAAACTATTTTATTAATTTATTTTAATGTATTTGATACTCTTACACTTAGTATTTGAAGATTAGACATCGTTGATGTGATGTCTTTCAGTTTTTGAGGTTAATATGTAATAGACTTAGAGTTTTATTTGATTAGTTACTTTAATAAGTTTGAAGCTGTTTTATCGAAAATTTAACCTTTTATAAGGGTTTTTTGATTTTTTAGAGTCGCCACTTAATTTTTGAAGAAAAATCAAGAAAACTATTGTTTTCAAATAACTTAACAGAGAAAATTGCTTGAAAACATTTAAAGGGTTCGGGGATTCAAATTAATGTTTTAGGAAGGTGTTAGGCACCTAAAATATCCGTCTAAAACGGTTTTCCAGCAACTAACAAATTTGGCTAAAACTTTGCTTTTATCTTGACTTGAATAAAATATTTAGAAGTAGAGAGTTGAAATACTAACTTATTTTTTAGGTCATTTCATTTTGCAAAATTATTTTAATTTTAAGTTGATAAAAACATTTACGACATTCGCGGGGATTCCGATTTTTCTAACTTTTAAAATTAACGATAAGTATGCAAACAAATAAGCAAATAAAGTAAAAGAGAGAAATAAAGAGAGAGAGGGAAAGAGAATTGGGTCCAAAATCGGGTTCTCTGTCCGCCTTGACCGATTTTTGGACCCACATGTTTTGGGGTTTTTGACCCATTTCCTTTCGTACCTCTCCTAGACTAAGTAAATAATTAATACTAAATAAATACAGTAAAGTAAAAAACGACAAGGGCTAATGCCTTAAAATAGATACAATACGAAAATGCAAAATATAAAACGGGTCTTCTAATTCATCTTCTCCAACTTTCTTCAATTCTTTAAATTCGGGGACCCTTCCATCGGCTTAATAGGTTGACTGGAAAAGAGGAACTTTGAGCCTTTACGGCTCTTCTCATGGAATGCAAAGGAGAGGGTGAGAGTTCACGTTGAAACTCGGACGAATGTTACATGCAATGAAAAGCAAAATAAAAATTAGCACTTGGAAATAATATCTCTAAATCATATTTTAAAGAAGATTAAACGATTCCAAAGTAATGAATGTACCTAAGCAGATTGCAACTTAACATCTAAAGCCAATATGAGTAAGTAAATAAATAGATTGGATAAGAGAAGGCAATGATGCCGTTAATTTTATCTAAAAGTACACACAATAGAGAAGCAGTAATATCCAAAATATGTAATAATCTTAGAATTAAATATAACAATGATGCATGAATAACTAAATAAATATTTTAGACCATGATGTAAAACGAAATCTATTTGCTACGGCAAATTAATACACACATAGAAGTATGACAGTAATAGCAACTAAACGTTAATACTAATTAAACTTAAGATCCAAATAGTTAGCAAATTGGGTAATTGACAAATTATATATATATGTATACATATATGCATATAAAATAAATAAATAAATAAATAAATAAATAAATAATTAAATAAATAAATAAATAAATAAATAAATAATAAATAAATAAATAAATAAATAAATGAATAAATAAATGAATAAGTAAAAAATTAAAAAATTACCTGATTCTGGGCAGCGAACCGGAACTACGAGTTTGACGGAGACGATTCCACCACCTCTCCAAACTCGAACAGCCGCAAAAAATATTTTATAAATATTAAACTATGGAACCAAGAATTCCCGAAAATTTCTGGGCACTCTTTGGTATCCTCCTTTTTTTTCTTCTCCTCCCCTCTTTGGTTAAATGAAGAGGGGCTTATATAGGACCAAATTTTTAGTTCAAAATAGATGTAGAAGCGATGTGGGACAAATGCAAAGTCCAAAATTTTCTATTTGAATGGTTTAAAGCAATTGATTAATAGGATGAATTCACATAAATTAATTTAGCGAGCTTCTTAATCTTAACAAAAAATAAAATAATTAATTTAATCGTAAACTTCCCAAATTTATAAAAGCCAATTATTTTTAATTGTTTGAGATTTTAAGAAGCTCATGAATTAATTCCTATCGGGGGGGGTCAAAATTGGGTGTCAACAACTGTCCCTCATTTTACATGGATTGATGCAAGAAATCTGAGGAAAATGAAATTGACCAATCCAATTTTGACCGACCACATATCCATCTTTCAGGAAAGGGATTTGGTATGGACTTTAGGAATTATGACCGAGCCCTGAAAATGGGTTTTCTACATATCTCAGGCTATATGAGAATTCAGGCCACTTGTAGTTCGATACGCTAGATTTAACACACGATTTTGAAAGTAATCAAGAGCCACCTCGATACCGAATTATGAAGGTATCGAAATGCTTGGGAATAAGATTTGAAAGGGAATGTTAGAACACAGCCGAGTTTTCAACATCTAGCCCGCCTACATATCCTCAAACCATAGGAATCAGGCTGTTTGTAGTTCGACTCAATCGATTGAAAAGGAATCTATTATGTTAGATAAGCTTTGGTTCTGGACAAGTGACAAAATTAAATGAGTATGAAAAGGAGGCTTGTAACCTCTTAGCCATGAATGTGATGCACTTCACACCCATAATTAAGAACTCACATGGACATAATTTGCAAAGCTTTCGGCGCATTGTCACTCAGATTGGAAACTTGCTTCCGGTAGATCAAAATTTCCGGATGCGAGACCGAAACTGACAAAACCTAAAGAAAAACCCACATGTCTTCTGATAGGGGTGTGGTTTGATTGTGGTGGAAGTCGTCCCTCTGCTCGCGTCCTAAGAGTTTGATACTCCTCTTTGGACTATGTCCCAGTTCGCTGCTAAGAAAAAGTTCCACGTTGTGCTGCATCCTTTTTGATGTCGTCCGCACCTGTGGTTTGTTTTTGGAGAATTCATCCTTTCGGATGCTCTCGACAAAGACTGAGATAAAACTCGTCAGCATAAAAACTCAATTAAAAAGGGATACAATGTCTTTTACCATGTCGACATTTAATTTTTCTCCTCGACATTTGACATCCACTGGATCGGTTTGACGTAAAGCAAATAGAGCTTATGTCTTATGTATGTAATGCAATCTTCAATGTATTCTTCATTTGATGTTGAAATAAATAAAAATAGATGCAGTGTGCTGATATTTATCTTGATGTCCTCTTTGATGTTCTTCTTGATGTTTACTTTTATCAAAAATAAAATGATGCAGTTGATGTCGATGGGTGAATATTTTCTTCAGATGCCCAATTCTCTCTCTGGCAGTGCATGATTCCTTGCAGGGCATGGGTATCTTCCCGCGATGCATAAATTTTCTGCGAGGCATGAATATCTTCTCGCGATGTATGAATATTAACTCGCGATGCATGATCTTCTGCACTGCATGAATATTGACTCGCAATGCATGATCTTCCACGATGCATGATCTTCTGCGATGCATGAATATTGACTCTCGATGCATGATCTTCTGCGGGGCATGAATATCTTCCCGCAATGCATAAATTTCGCAAGGTATGAAATCTTCTTGCGATTAACTTGTGATGCATAAATATTAACTCGCGATGCATGATCTTCCGCGATGCATGATCTTCCGCGATGCATGAATATTGCCTCGCGATGCATGATCTTCTGCGGGGCATCAATATCTTCCCGCAATGCATAAATTCTGCAAGATATGAAATCTTCTTGCGATTATAAATTTTAGTGAGGAATGAAACCTTCTCACGATGTATAATTTTCTGCGAGGCATGAATATCTTCTCGCAATTAACTTGTGATGCATAAATATTAACTCGCGATGCATGATTTTTCACAATGCATGAATATTGAGTCGCGATGCATGATCTTCCGCGATGCATGAATATTGACTCTCGATGCATGATCTTCCACGATGTATGAGTATTGACTAGCGATGCATGATCTTCTGCGGGGCATGAATATTTTCCCGCAATGTATATGAAATCTTCTTGCGATTATAAATTTCAGTGAGGTATGAAATCTTCTCACGATGTCATCATTGGTACCAAACGAAGATGGTGCTTCCATTGAGCAACATAGCGATCTTCTGGGTGCTTTCTGGATAATCATATCGTCTCAATTGATGATAACGGTTAAATGACTTCTAGATAGTATATTGTCTTGATCGACAATAAAATAAATGACCCCTCCGGGTAGTGTATTGTCTTGATCGACAATAAAATAAATGACCCCTTCGGGTACGTATTGTCTTGATCGACAATAAAATAAATGACCCCACCGGGTAGTGTATAATATCATATCTGACATTATGATACAACTGACGTCCTTTACGAAAATCATAAACTTTTCCTTGAGATTTCGTTTGATTCACCTTCGAATCCAGCTGGACATTCCTTGCAAACTTCACGTTGTTTGGAATTGACTGAAATAAATAAATCATATTCCCAGGTTTCCGCCATAAGCGATATAACATGATTTCTTTATTTAGAAAAACTGTTGATTTGGGGAGAGTTTTCTCTTCCTTTGACTTTCCCATATTCATCCATCGGAAGAAATCTGCTGGTATCAAAGCAAAGCTATAAACCTGCATCCACAGAAATATCATTAGTTTTAAAAGGACTGATCTGTGTCGATTCTTCAGTTGTTTGCTCCTTGTCCTGTTATCTCCGGTTGATCTTTCTGATCTCCAAACTCTTGATAGATAAGACAAAATATTTTATGCCAAAACAAATGAAACATAAAAGGAAAAATTTTGAAAAGTAATTTTGAAAAAGGTCACTGCCAAGTGTCATGTCACATTGGGCTTAGTGAACTTATTCGAGTCTGATGAGTGGAAGGATATCTGATTATTCGCTGGGGAGTATTCAAAGTCACTCTGGACTTGTCGATAAACCCATGTTTCAAATTTTGAGGTCATCCTCAAAATTTCTATCCTAGTTAACGGTATCGGCTTATCTTTCAACTATCGCTAAGCAAATCGTGGAATTTTGAGATCCTCTAAAAAATTCTATCCCAGTTGCAAATATTGAAATATCTTCAGTCTTGACTTGTTGAGGATTCGGAGATATCATTGCTTGTTTTTTGCATGGCAAACTCTGGTGATCTTTGCAACAAGCAAGCTAGCTCAATAATTATCCAACTGTAACGAGGTGGATGTCTCGATAATATTTCAACTGTAACGAGGTGGATGGCTCGATAATATTGCAACTGTAATGAGGTGGAGACTCGATAATATTCCAACTGTAACGAGGTGGATGGCTCAATAATATTCCAACTGTAACAAGGTGGATGGCTCGATAATATTCCAACTATAACGAGGTGGATGGCTCGATAATATTCCAACTGTAACGAGGTGGATGCTCGATAATATTCCAACTGTAACGAGGTGGATGCTCGATAATATTCCAACTGTAACGAGGTGGATGAGTCGATAATATTCCAACTGTAACGAGGTGGATGGCTCGATAATATTCCAACTGTAACGAGGTGGGATGGCTCGATAATATTCCAACTGTACGAAGGTGGATGCTCGATAATATTCCATCTTAACGAGGTGGATGCTCGATAATATTCCAACTGTAAAATGAGGTGGATGGCTCGATAATATTCCAACTGTAACGAGGTGGATGCTCGATAATATTCCAACTGTAACGAGGTGGATGCTCGATAATATTCCAACTGTAACGAGGTGGATGCTCGATAATATTCCAACTATAACGAGGTGGATGCTCGATAATATTCCAACTGTAACAAGGTGGATGCTCGATAATATTCCAATATAATTCAAGAATAGGAACCTAACATGGAAAAACAAATGTATGAACCACTTATGGGGTGGATCGCCCAACAAAACTATATGCAAAGTCTTTAATTGGCCAGTCAAAGCACATAATCCACTTATGGGGTGGATACCCAACAAATTATAATTTTGACTCTGACAATTATCAAGAAACACGTACGCCTAAATTGCTACGCGAAGAACATACTAAATTGACGTATATGCACGTCGAGACTGCGATTCTCTCTTTAAAAGCAGAATTATCGAGGTGAATGACTTAATTCATTCACATGAAGATTAAAGACACTTTTGCCTTCCATGACAAACTCAACAAATTTAAGTTTGTTGTTGACGTTTCCAATTGTTAACAAAAACTTATAACAATTCGATAACTTTGACTGTCAAGGAAATATTGTGGTCACCAACATCTTTGTGATGTGATGACTCGTTGGTTCCTTGCAACACTTCTAAGATAGTGTTACTTTTAATCATCTTCAGATCTGATGTTGATTTCACATACGATACTGGCTTTATCCATACTATCACCTGCAAAGCTCGACACCAAACATCAGTATTGACGATGAAGTAAAGAATAAAAGTAAAGATAAAGAACTAGATTAAGTTATTTGACTTATCGAGATTAGGCTACGATGAGTCTAATTATAACTTTGATCATGACTTGTGGCTAGCGATAATCTAACACTTTGTTTCTTACAACTTTGAAAGAATTTGTTAGTGTTTGACTTCAATATTCCTGCAACATAAAAAGAAACTGTGTATAAATCACTTGAGGTAACGTAATAAAATGAAGAAAACTTGAGATGAAAAGTTTTCTAGTGATGTTGATGAGGCCACGAGAGGCATAAAGGATGTCATTTTCCATGCTTCGCAGTTTTGACATTGTCGTTTTGTGACTTCGGTGTTCCTGCATTCAAAGAAAAATTCTTAGTTTTGAAGACTGATTTGTGTTGGTCTTGTCTCCATTCTCCTTCATGCGGTTGACTTATATGCTCGTTCTTCCTTA
>JABWTJ010001235.1:161548-162671 GCA_016801875.1 Solanum sitiens | reverse complement strand
TTCGACCGTGCGTGCAGTCCAAGGGCGATGATGGCATGCCACGCCCGACGTCGTCCGACCGTGTGTGCTGCCCAAGGGCCATGATGGCATGCCACGCCCGACGTCGTCCGACCGTGCGTGTGGTCCAAGGACGATGATGGCATACAACGCCCGACGTCGTTCGACCGTGTGCTGTCAAAGGGCCGTGATGGTATGCCACGCCTGATGTCGTTCGACCGTGTGGTGTCCAAGGGCGATGATGGCATGCCACGCCATACGCCGTGCGATCGTGCGTGTAGACCAAGGGCGATGATGGCATGCAACGCACGACGTCGTCCTACTGTGTGTGCTGTCAAAGGGCCTTGATTGCATGCGACGCCTGACATCGTCCGACCGTGTGTGCTGCCCTAGGGCGATGATGGCATGCCTTGCCTGACGCCGTTCGACCGTGCGGGCAGTCCCAGGGCGATGATGGCATGCCACGCCTAACGTCGTCCGATCGTGCATGTTGTCCAAGGGCGATGATAGCATGCCACACCCAATGTCGTCTGACCGTGTGTGCTTCTCAAGGGCGATGATGGCATGCCACGTCCGACGTCGTCCGACCGTATGTGCTGCCTAAGGTCGATAATGGCATACCAGGCCTGACGTCGTCCGACTGTGTGTGCTGCCCAAGGGCCATGATGGCATGACACGCCCGACGTCGTCCGACCGTGCGTGTGGTCCAAGTGCGATGATGGCATACAACGCCCGACGTCGTTCGACCGTGTGCTGTCAAAGGGCCATGATGGTATGCCACGTCTGATGTCGTTCGACCGTGTGGTGTCCAAGGGAGATGATGGCATGCAACGCCCGACGTCGTCCTACTGTGTGTGACGTCAAAGGGCCATGATTGCATGCGACGCCCGACATCGTCCGACCGTGTGTGCTGCCCTAGGGCGATGATGGCATGCCACGCCTGACGTCGTTCAACCGTGCGGGCAGTCCCAGGGCGATGATGGCATGCCACGCCTGATGTCGTCCGATCGTGCATGCTGTCCAAGGGCGATGATGGCATGCCACACCCAACGTCGTCTGACCGTGTGTGCTGCCCAAGGGCGATGATGGCATGCCACGCCCGACGTTGTCTGACCGTGTGTGCTGC
>JABWTJ010001235.1:151548-154048 GCA_016801875.1 Solanum sitiens | reverse complement strand
CGTAACAGAAGCTCTAGAACTCCCCACTCGCCCGAAAGCACTGCTGTTTCCACACCAAATGCTTCTATAAAAGCGATCGTGAGAAGTTCCCTCGGCAATGCACGGTCGCCCTGCAGACGTCGCTGGCATGTTTTTGTAAGCGCCCAAAGGCGTAGTTCAGACAAGCCATGCATGCCATCAAACGCCCACGCATCACGCCTACTAAGCCCACAGGACGTCCATGACGTCCTTCTTGTCATGCCTCAGTCGCCCCGCAGACGTCGCCAACATTTTTTTGTAAGCGCCCAATAACATAGCACGGACGAGCCATGGATGCCATCAAGCGCCCACGCAGCACGCCTACTAAGCCCACAGGACGCCCTTGACGTCCGCGTGCTTTCGCCTCAAACGCCCCGCAGACGTCGCTGACATGTTTTTGTAAACAGCCAACGAAGTAGCACGGACGAGCCATGCATGCCATCAAGAGCACACGCAGCACGCCTACTAAGCCCACAGGATGCCCGTGACGTTGGCCTGCCTTCACCTCACTCGCCCCGTCGACGTCGCCGGCGTGTTTTTGTAAACGCCCAACGGTGTAGCACGGACAAGCCATGCATGCCATCAAGCGCCCACGCAGCACGCCTACTAAGCCCACAGGAAGCCCGTGATGTCCTCCTGCCTTCGCCTCACTCGCCTCGCCGACGTCGCCGGCATGTTTTTGTAAACGCCCAACGGCGTAGCACGGACAAGCCATGCATGCCATCAAGCGCCCACGCAGCACGCCTACTAAGCCCACAGGATGCGTATGCCGTCTGCCTGCCTGCGCCTCAGTCTTCCTCCAACACCTCTACCCCCCTTATATATGTTTAAAAAAGTTTTACCCATGTGACAGGAGTAAACATGGACTTTCTTTAGAATTATAATGGAAATGTACAACCCAAATATGCACGTTCTAAGGTACACACACACATTATCTTTCACAAATGACTTTTATATATAAAAAAAAGTATTTTTCAACAATTGTTTTTAATTTTTATGTTTTTCCGAAATTTCCCAAAATTAGTAATAAAATAATAACAAATAGGAAAAATATCAAAAAAATATGAAATCAACACAGAAAAATCACAAATTAATATAGAAACCTTAAAATAAAAAATTCAGTACATTTTAATTTTTAAAATGAGACGTAAAAAATAATAAACCATAAAAATAAATTATAAAATAATGATTAAATGTCGGAAAAATACGGAAATGCTCAAAAACACTTCTAAACTTGTCAAAGTAATGATGGGATACATATTTGCACAAATAAAAGATGTTTCAATATCATACAAACCATAAAAGTAATGAAAAATGATATGAATGAGCAACGTCAGGCGGAAACGTTGAGAATAGATAATATAAAGTAGATGAATATGTTTGTTATGCATGAAGATTGTTTCAAACTCCTTTGATTTATGTGCGGCATGAACATCCACATGTTTTGACTAGAGCTCGAACAATGTCGCGCAAGCCACGACCAATGCGGGAGAGCCACGGTCGACCGTTGTGTGCAGGCACGTCCGACAACGGCCGATCGTGTGTGCTGTCCAAGGGTAATGATGGCATGACACGCCCGACAATGGCCGCCATGTGTTCTGTCCAAGGGCAATGATGACATGCCACGCCCGACGTCCTTCGACCATATGTGTTGTCCAAAGGCTATGATGGCATGCCACGCCCGACGTCGTCCGACCGTGTCAACTAGTCCAAAGGCGATGATGGCATGCCATGCCCAACGTCGTCCGACCGTGTCAACTAGTCCAAAGGCGATGATGGCATGCCATGCCCGACGTCGTCCGACCGTGTCACCTAGTCCAAAGGCGATGATGGCATGCATAGCCCGACGTCGTCCGACATTGTCAAGTAACCCAAAGGCATTGATGGCATGCCACGCCCGACGTCATCCGACCGTGCGTGCTGTCCAAGGGCGATGATGGCATGCCACGCCCGACGTCGTTCGACCGTGCATGCAGTCTAAGGGCTATGATGGCATGCCACGCCCGACGTCGTCTGACCGTGCGTGCTGTCAAAGAGCTATGATGGCATGCCACGCCCGACGTCGTCCGACCGTGCGTGTTGTCCAAGGTAGATGATGGCATGCCATGTCCGATGTCGTCCGACCGTGTGTGCTGCCCAAGGGCGATAATGGCATACCACGCCCGACGTAGTCCGACCGTGTGTGCTGCCCATGGGTGATGATGGCATGACACGCCCGACGTCGTTCGACCGTGCGTGCAGTCCAAGGGCGATGATGGCATGCCATGATGGAATGCTATGCCGACGTCGTCCGGACCGTGCGTACGTTCCAAGGGCGCTAAGGCATGCCACCGCCGACGTAGACGAACGTGTGTGCTGCCCATGTGCGATGATTAGCATGATACGACACGACTCGTTCGATCGTGGTGCAGTCCAAGGGCAAGATGGCAATGCCATGCCCGATGTGGTCTGACGTGCATTGCAGTCCACGGGGCGATTAATG
>JABWTJ010001235.1:136548-144048 GCA_016801875.1 Solanum sitiens | reverse complement strand
TCCGTCGTACTCAGGATGGTCCGTCGTACTCAGGACGGTCCGTCGTACTCAGGACGGTCCGTCATACTTAGGACGGTCCATCGTACTCAGGACGGTCCGTCGAGCCAGGGCGTCGTGGGTGACAGAGAGTGAAATTGGGACAGGCTCCATTTAGAAGCCAAGTGTTCCTCGACAGAACCCCGTGACGGTCCGTGGTGGACGTGACGGTCCGTCGAGGAGGTCTCATCGACGAAGCCTGCCAGTGCACGATTTAAAGGCTGCCAGCTTAGGGTGTTTTATGTAAATACACCCCAAGCCTTATAAGACTCTCTTACACCCTAAACCTAGAGAAGAGCCCCCTTTTCTCTTCAAGATCCAACTCTCTCTTTCTCTCAAGAAAACTCTCTCAACTCTCTTGGAAGCTAGAAGTCAAGGAAGGATAGGAGGACGGATTGGGACTTGTTTCTTCATCAAATTTGTGGGTTTCTTTCTCCTAAAGGTATGGTATCCATTCTTGAATACCTTTCCATTCAAGAAGCCAACTTCCAAAATGGTTTTCAAAAGGGGTTTTAAACTCAACTTCTTCTAAACTTTGATTTCTATTATGGGTCTTCTTGTAACTAAGTTTTAATGGTTTAAATGTATTTATCTTGGTTTGAATAGATGGTTTTGATGTTAAAACTCCATGAAACTCTTGTATATGCATACTTCAACTTTTGGCATGAAAATGGGTTATGTGAGCATGATTTGAGTAAGGTATGAACTTGGGTCTTCTTGTGTATGTCATGTTGGTGTAGCTACTGCCCTAAGGGCCTTCATATGGTGAAATATTGATAAATTGCTTATGGGTAATGATGGTTTGATTTGTTGATGAGTTGCTCTTATTGTATAGTTCTTATTATGAATTGCTATTTGAGTGGTATGGTCCACCTTATGGGTGGCGGTGCAAATTGATGAACTTGATGTTACTTAGTATGGTTTGAGTATGTGACCTTGAAGGTGTAACATGTGAAATGAAGATATATTGGAAATGGGTCTTATGTTGTGTTTGATGTAGCTTGAATTGCATGTTTGACCTAGTTTATGTCTAAATGAAGTATATGATTATGAGAAGTATGTAGAGTGTGTAGCTTGATGAATCAAGGTTAAAGTATGAGAAGAACTTGATGAAAATGAAATGATGCTTATATGCAAGGTGTGCACATGTACACACACACTCTTCTAAGATTTGTATTATGTCAAGTTGAGCAAAAAGGGGAAATCTTGAGGTGGACACACTTCGTGAGTTGAGATGTAGTGTCTAGTAACAACCTCTCCATTTCCTAGTGAGCTTTCTATGATATACTTTTATGTTGAGAAATCCGTGTGGAGTTATGCCTAGCACCGAGAGGATATGAAGGGGAGGTGGATTGCACTTTGTTAGTTGAGATGTTGTAATCCAAAGTACCTCTTGAGATGAGTACTCCTCGTTAGTAGAGAGTGAGTTACTTAGTAGCAATCTCCTTATCCCTTAACTATGTGCCCGCATAGGTGTAGCTATTGGAAAAGCCATGTAAACGCTAAGAAGCATGACCTTAATCTAGGCAAGTAAGGATCCCTCATCCGATAGTTAATAGTCGGGATTTCCATGTCTAGCTCTCATGGTCTTTGTCGGTTAGCTAATCCACAAAAGAATTGATTTGAAACTAATTCTCTTGTGGTATTGTTGAAATTGTGGTATGTAATGTTCGTGAAGTGCTCTCGCAATCCACATTAGTTACCAAGTAGGAGACATTGAGTGAGGAAGTAGTAGTATGGGATCGTATTTCTCACATTGCACTCGGATGTGACCTATCCTCCGATAGGCTAATGCGGATAGCATCTAGAGTACCTTCATGAAATCCGTGTGAATGAGTACTATGGTGTAGTGTTATGGAGGATTATTGTGGAGTACTTGAGTAAATGGAATCCATTAGGAGTATTAAGTGGGAGTGGTAGTATGGGATGCTACTCTCACATTGCACTTGGTATGACCTATATTTCCATGAGTGTTTTGCATATGTTAGCCAAGGGCATGGATTTGATTTCTAACGAAGTAAGCCTAAGATTAGTTAGTTTTAAGGGTCGCTTTGGTGTGTTTTGAAGGGAGGTGTAATGAGAGTCCCTTCTTGGCTCACCTTAGGGAGTCTTAGAATAACCTTGGGTTAGGGCAACTTCAAAGAAAAAGGATTCATATGACTTGGACCATGCCTTTCACTGTAAGGTCTTCATGGTAAGAATTCAAAATGTTCACTATGATGCTTTATTCAATTTTATTGCAAGTTTAGCAAAGTTAATTGAAATGTTCCTTTTGTTTACTTTAAGTTTGGTAAGATAGCCATAAAGTGTTAAATCGTTGATTCTTATGTGGGTTTGCTTCTAGATTGCAATCATGAAGGTTATAATTTGAATTGCATAAAAAGCTATCTTTACTAAAATGTCCTTTTTGCCATGTTTTTGCATATGCCAATAACTTAGTACTTGTTGTACTAACCCCATACTTTTTATACCTTATGAGCTATAGGTATGGAAGCCTTTGGAGGATCGAAGTTGAAGCTTGGGAATTCTATCTCTCAAGACTTGGGTATGTCTCATATTATTCGCGAGGACATAGTTTTTATGTTTCCTTAGTTCCTTATTAAGACTTAAAAATGTATTTTATTCTATTCGTAAAAGGGCCGTGTCCTAAGATTCTAAGTTGTGTCTTTAAGTTGCTTGTGACGATTAAGATTTCCTAGTATTTATGAAAAGACTCCTTTTATTATTATTATCGTGAAAAGTTTTAATTCCACACTACTTTTCATGCTTTATGTTATGAATGCGAGTTAGAGGGCTTGTACGAGACCCCAAAGGGGTCAAGTACGCCGGTCACGATTCGAAGGTTTTCCCTAACTTCTAGGGGGTGCTTTCGGGTCGTGACAATACTTGGTATCAGAGCATAAGGTTTTGGGAATATAGTTTAAGGTCTGAAAGTCTCACAAGCAACATCTAGTAGTATCTTGGTCATTGGTGTGAGTCGCGACACATCCATGGACAAGAGGCTATAGGATGCTAGAAGTTTCACTTTCTTCTCTATTCTAGTATCGTACCTTAGAGTTGAGTATATAAGGTGTCTATTCTCAACCTCTTCTTTTGTGTTTTTAGGACATGAATACGAGGAGATCGACCGCTAGAAGGGAGGAGGGAAGTGTACAAAATGAGAGAGTCCTTCCCATGTTGACCAAGTTCCTATTGTTGTCTTAGGGGAGGAAAATGAGGAGGTTCCTCTTCAAGAACCTCAAGTGCCTCCGGAACCTCAAGGACCTCAAGTGCCTCCTATGCCTTAAGCTCCTTTTGTTGAGGGTGATATGACTAATGCGGAGTTGAGGGCTGCACTAATGAACTTGACCCAACTCATGACGGCTCAAGCTCAAGTTGTTAACAATCACTTTGTGGGCCAAGCTAACCTAGGAGATAGGCCCCAACCAAATGCTAGTACTCCCGCTTCTAGGATTCGGGATTTCATGAGGATGAACCCTCCTACCTTTCATGGCACTAAGGTGGATGAAGATCCACAAGGCTTCATAGATGAGGTTTTCAAGGTGGTAGATGCTATGGGGGTGACCCCTAGGGAGAAAGCAGAATTGGCCGCTTACCAACTTAAGGATGTTGCTCAAGTGTGGTATGAGCATTGGAGGGGTGAGAGACCCTTAGAAAGAGGACCGGTTGATTGGGAGGAATTCAAAGAGGCTTTCCTAGATAGATTCTTTCCTTTAGAGTGGAGGGAGAAGAAGATGGTTGAATTCATGAACCTCCGTCAAGGGGGAATGAGTGTGCAAGAGTACTCTCTCAAATTCACCCAACTCTCTAAGTATGCTCCAAATATGGTAGCCAACCCTAGGGCTAAGATGAACAAGTTTGTGATGGGCGTGTCTAGCTTGGTGGAAAAAGAGTGTCGTACGGCTATGCTTCTTAATGACATGGATATCTCTAGGCTCATGGTTTATGCACAACAAATTGAGGAGTCCAAAATTAGGGAGATAAGGCAAGAGGGTAAGAGACCTAGGTCGGATGATTCTAGTCACCAAAGGCCTAAGAAGAGGTTTTATCCCCAAAATTCTTCTATGGGAAACAATGATAGGGCTCCAAATCAATCTTCTCAAGGTGGTGGTCATTCCTATGAAAGGGCTAGGTGCCCTACTTGTGGCAAGCAACATGGGGGTAAGTGTCTTGCCGTAAAGGATGGTTGTTTTGCATGTGGTAATAGAGGCCACAAGATGAGCGACTGCCCAAACCTTAAATCAAGGGGGAGAGATGTCAATCAAGCTTCCCTAGATCCTAATGCTCCCAAGAAGAACCCTTCCTATGGGATGGGGGCTAGAAAGGATAATTAATCCGGATTGATGGTTTTGGTAAAGTCTCAACTCTTGGTTATTGTTGCTTTTGTGTTATGAAATGAGTATGTATGGTTTTATAGTTCATATGATCATGTCATCTTGATAAATTGCTCAAAGAGTGGAATTTTGAAAGTTTTCTATATTTGGCAATGTTACAGTGAATATTCACTTTGAAAAAAAAAAATTGCAATTTGAGAAAAATTTGCTTTGCCTTAATTTAAGTTTAATTATGTGTAAAATTGTTGTATATGAGCATGTTTAATGTTGGAGAAGGTAGTTCCTCCATAAAAGAAGTTTAAGGTTGAGTTTTGACTTTGTGAAGTTTGGCAAAAGTAGTATGTGTTGATAAGTGTTGAAGGTGTGAAATGATGCTCCTTGCTAATGGATGCTTTGATTGTTGATGTTTTGATCATGATCTAAATGTATTATATGATGCTAAGTGAAGTCCTTGCTGTTCTTAAAATTTAAGTGTCATTCGAGGACGAATGTTATTCCAAGTGGGGGAGAATATAACGCCCCAAAATGAACTAAGGTGAACTAGAGCCTCATGGTTGTTTCTTGAGTTAATTTTAAGTTAAACGGAGTTAGTTTGGTGTCCTTAGGCAGTGTGCAAGGTTTGGTTAAGTTTGGAGTTCAATCGACCAAAAACGTCCATGACGTTCGGATGATATGCCTTAGAATGTACTTGTATGTCTTGGCGAGTTTGGATGAGTTTTATGTGTTCGTTTTACTTGAAACATGCGTCGGATGTTCCTTAGACCTAGACGACTTAGTTTAGGGGTTTGACGTCTGGGCACGACCTCACCTAGGACCCCAAGGACTCTAGATGAAGGGCCCCAGAACTTGGGCAAGTCTGCCCATCAGTAGCTCACGACGGCCATGGCGACGGTCCGTCGTACTCAGGACGGTCCGTCGTACTCAGGACGGTCCGTCGTACTCAGGATGGTCCGTCGTACTCAGGATGGTCCGTCGTACTCAGGACGGTCCGTCGTACTCAGGATGGTCCGTCGTACTCAGGACGGTCCGTCGTACTCAGGACGGTCCGTCGTACTCAGGACGGTCCGTCGAGCCAGGGCGTCGTGGGTGACAGAGAGTGAAATTGGGACAGGCTCCATTTAGAAGCCAAGTGTTCCTCGACGGAACCCCGTGACGGTCCGTGGTGGACGTGACGGTCCGTCGAGGAGGTCTCGTCGACGAAGCCTGCCAGTGCACGATTTAAAGGCTGCCAGCTTAGGGTGTTTTATGTAAATACACCCCAAGCCTTATAAGACTCTCTTACACCCTAAATCTAGAGAAGAGCCCCCTTTTCTCTTCAAGATCCAACTCTCTCTTTCTCTCAAGAAAACTCTCTCAACTCTCTTGGAAGCTAGAAGTCAAGGAAGGATAGGAGGACGGATTGGGACTTGTTTCTTCATCAAATTCGTGGGTTTCTTTCTCCTAAAGGTATGGTATCCATTCTTGAATACCTTTCCATTCAAGAAGCCAACTTCCAAAATGGTTTTCAAAAGGGGTTTTAAACTCAACTTCTTCTAAACTTTGATTTCTATTATGGGTCTTCTTGTAACTAAGTTTTAATGGTTTAAATGTATTTATCTTGGTTTGAATAGATGGTTTTGATGTTAAAACTCCATGAAACTCTTGTATATGCATACTTCAACTTTTGGCATGAAAATGGGTTATGTGAGCATGATTTGAGTAAGGTATGAACTTGGGTCTTCTTGTGTATGTCATGTTGGTGTAGCTACTGCCCTAAGGGTCTTCATATGGTGAAATATTGATAAATTGCTTATGGGTAATGATGGTTTGATTTGTTGATGAGTTGCTCTTATTGTATAGTTCTTATTATGAATTGCTATTTGAGTGGTATGGTCCACCTTATGGGTGGCGGTGCAAATTGATGAACTTGATGTTACTTAGTATGGTTTGAGTATGTGACCTTGAAGGTATAACATGTGAAATGAAGATATATTGGAAATGGGTCTTATGTTGTGTTTGATGTAGCTTGAATTGCATGTTTGACCTACTTTATGTCTAAATGAAGTATATGATTATGAGAAGTATGTAGAGTGTGTAGCTTGATGAATCAAGGTTAAAGTATGAGAAGAACTTGATGAAAATGAAATGATGCTTATATGCAAGGTGTGCACATGTACACACACACTCTTCTAAGATTTGTATTATGTCAAGTTGAGCAAAAAGGGGAAATCTTGAGGTGGACACACTTCGTGAGTTGAGATGTAGTGTCTAGTAACAACCTCTCCATTTCCTAGTGAGCTTTCTATGATAGACTTTTATGTTGAGAAATCCGTGTGGAGTTATGCCTAGCACCGAGAGGATATGAAGGGGAGGTGGATTGCACTTCGTTAGTTGAGATGTTGTAATCCAAAGTACCTCTTGAGATGAGTACTCCTCGTTAGTAGAGAGTGAGTTACTTAGTAGCAATCTCCTTATCCCTTAACTATGTGCCCGCATAGGTGTAGCTATTGAAAAAGCCATGTAAACGCTAAGAAGCATGACCTTACTCTAGGCAAGTAAGGATCCCTCATCCGATAGGGGTTAATATCGGGATTCCATGTCTAGCTCTCATGGTCTTTGTCGGTTAAGCTAACTCCCACAAAAGAATTGATTTGAAACTAATTATCTTGTGTATTGTTGAAATTGTGTATGTATGTCGTGAAGTGCTCAATCCACATTAGTTACCAAGTAGGAGCATTGAGTGGGAGTAGTAGTATGGGATGCTATTCTCACATTGCACTCGGTGTGACCTATACCTACTATGGGAGAAGAGTACCTTCATGAAATCCGTGTGAATGAGTACTATGGTGTAGTGTTATGGAGGATTATTGTGGAGTACTTGAGTAAATGGAATCCATTAGGAGTACTAAGTGGGAGTGGTAGTATGGGATGCTACTCTCACATTGCACTTGGTATGACCTATATTTCCATGAGTGTTTTGCATATGTTAGCCAAGGGCGTGGATTTGATTTCTAACGAAGTAAGCCTAAGATTAGGTAGTTTTAAGGGTCGCTTTGGTGTGTTTTGAAGGGAGGTGTAATGAGAGTCCCTTCTTGGCTCACATTAGGGAGTCTTAGAATAACCTTGGGTTAGGGTAACTTCAAAGAAAAAG
>JABWTJ010001235.1:129048-131548 GCA_016801875.1 Solanum sitiens | reverse complement strand
TGATGGGATGCATCGCCGACGTCGTCCTACTGTGTCAAGTAGTCCAAAGGCATTGATGGCATGCCACGCCCGACGTCGTCCGACCGTGCGTGCTGACCAAGGGCGATGATGGCATGCCACGCCCAACGTCGTTCAATCGTGCGTGCAGTCCAAGGGTGATGATGGCATGCCACGCCCGACGTCGTCCGACCGTGTGTGCTGCCCAAGGGCCATGATGGCATGCCACGCCCGACGTCGTCTGACCGTGCGTGAGGTCCAAGGGCGAGAATGGCATGCAACGCCCGACGTCGTTCGACCGTGTGCTGTCAAAGGACCATGATGGTATGCTACGCTTGATGTCGTTCGACCGTGTGGTTTCCAAGGGCGATGATGGCATGCCACACCAGACGTCGTCTGATCGTGCGTGCAGTCCAAGGGCGATGATGGCATGCAATGCCCGACGTCGTCCTTCTGTGTGTGCTGTCAAAGGCCCATGATTGCATGCAACACCCGACATCATCCGACCGTGTGTGCTACCCAAGGGCGATGATGGCATGCCACTCCTGACGTCGTACGACCATGCGGGCAGTCCCAGGGCGATGATGGCATGCCATGCCTGACGTCGTCCGACCGTGCGGGAAGTCCCAGGGCGATGATGGCATGCCACGCCTGACGTCGTCCGATCGTGCATGCTGTCCAAGGGCGATGATGGCATGCCACACCCAATGTCGTCTGACCGTGTGTGCTGCCCAAGGGCGATGATGGCATGCCACGCCTGACGTTGTCTGACCGTGTGTGCTGCCCAAGGGCGATGATGGCATGCCACGCCCGACGTCGTTCGACCGTGTCACCTAGTCCAAAGGCGATGATGGCATGCATCGCCCGATGTCGTCCGACCGTGTCAAGTAGTCCAAAGGCATTGATGGCATGCCACGCCCGACATCGTTCAACCATGCATGCAGTCCAAGGACGATGATGGCATGTCACGCCCGACGTCGTCCGACTGTGCATGCAGTCCAAGGGCGATGATGGCATGCCACGCCCGACGTCGTCCGATCGTGCGTGCTGTCAAAAGGCATATGGAATGCCACGCCCCGAAGTCGTCCCACCGTGCGTGCTGTACAAGCGGCGTATGATGGCATGCCAACGTCCGACGTCGTTTCGAACGTTTGCATGCTGTCCAAGGGCGATGATGGCATGCCACGCCTGACGTCGTCCGACCGTGTGTGCTGCCCAAGGGCCATGAAAGCATGCCACGCCCAACGTCGTTCGACCGTGCGTGTGGTCCAAGGGCGATGATGGCATACAACGCCCGATGTTGTTCGACCGTGTGCTGTCAAAGGGCCATGATGGTATGCCACGCCTGATGTCGTTCGATTGTGTGGTGTCCAAGAGCGATGATGGCATGCCACGCCAGACGCCGTCCGATCGTGCGTGCAGACCAAGGGCGATGATGGCATGCAACGCCCGACGTCATCCTACTGTGTGTGCTGTTAAAGGGCCATGATTGCATGCGACGCCCGACATCGTTCGACCGTGTGTGCTGCCCAAGGGCGATGATGGCATGCCACGCCTGACGTCGTACGACCATGCGGGCAGTCCCAGGGCGATGATGGCATGCCATGCCTGACGTTGTCCGACCGTGCGGGAAGTCCCAGGGCGATGATTGCATGCCACGCCTGACGTCGTCCGATCGTGCATGCTGTCCAAGGGCGATGATGGCATGCCACACCCAACGTCGTCTGACCGTGTGTGCTGCCCAAGGGCGATGATGGCATGCCACGCCCGACGTTGTCTGACCGTGTGTGCTTACCAAGGGCGATGATGGCATGCCACGCCTGACATCGTTCGACCGTGTCACCTAGTCCAAAGGCGATGATGGCATGCATCACCCGACGTCGTTCGACCGTGTCAAGTAGTCCAAAGGCATTGATGGCATGCCACGCCCGACGTCGTTCGACCATGCGTGCAATCCAAGGGCGATGATGGCATGCCACGCCCGACGTCGTCTGACCGTGCGTGCAGTCCAAAGGCAATGATGGCATGCCACGCCCGACGTCGTCCGACCGTGCGTGCTGTCAAAGGGCCATGATGACATGCCACGCCCGACGTCGTCCAACCGTGCGTGCTATCCAAGGGCGATGATGGCATGCCACGTCCGATGTCGGCCGACCGTATGTGCTGCCTAAGGTCGATAATGGCATGCCAGGCCCGACGTCGTCCGACCGTGTGTGCTGCCCAAGGGCCATGATGGCATGCCAAGCCCGACGTCGTCCGACAGTGCGTGTGGTCCAAGTGCGATGATGGCATACAATGCCCGATGTCGTTCGACCGTGTGCTGTCAAAGGGCCATGATGGTATACCACGTCTGATGTCGTTCGACCGTGTGGTGTCCAAGGGCGATGATGGCATGCAACGCCCGACGTCGTCCTACTGTGTGTGCTGTCAAAGGGCCATGATTGCATGCGACGCCCGACATCGTCCGACCGTGTGTGCTGCCCTAGGGCGATGATGGCATGCC
>JABWTJ010001235.1:119048-124048 GCA_016801875.1 Solanum sitiens | reverse complement strand
CGTCCGATCGTGCATGCAGTCCAAGGATGATGATGGCATGCAACGCCCGATGTCGTCTGACCGTGTGTGCTATCAAAGGTCCATGATAGCTGTCACCACCCGAAAGCACCCCCTAGAAGTAAGGGAAAACCTTCAAATCGTGACGGGGCGTACTTGACCCCTTTGGGGTCTCGTACAAGCCCTCTAACTAGCATTCATAACATAAAGCATGAAAAGTAGTGCGGAATTAAAACTTTTCACGATAATAAAAATAAAAAGAGTCTTTTCATAAATACTAGGAAATCTTATCGTCACAAGCCAACTTAAAGACACGACTTAGAATCTTAGGGACACGGCCCTTTACAATAGAGTAAATACATTTTTAAGTCTTAATAAGGAAACTAAGAAACATAAAAACTATGTCCTCGAATATATGAGGACATACTCAAGTCTTGAGAGATAGAATTCCCAAGCTTCAACTTCGATCCTCCAAAGGCTTCCAACCTATACTCATAAGGTATAAAAAGTATGGGGTTAGTACAACAATGTACTAAGTATGGCATATGCAAAAACATGCAAAAAGGGACATTTTAGTAAAGATAGCTTTTTATGCAATTCAAATATAACCTTCATGAATCTAGAAGCAAACCCACATAAGAATCAACGATTTAACACTTTATGGCTATCTTACCAAACTTAAAGTAAACAAAAGGAACATTTCAATTAACTTTGCTAAACTTGCAATAAAATTGAATAAAGCATCATAGTGAACATTTTGAATTCTTACAATGAAGACCTTACAGTGAAAGGCACGGTCCAAGTCATATGAACCCTTTTTCTTTGAAGTTGCCCTAACCCAAGGTTATTCTAAGACTCCCTAAGGTGAGCCAAGAAGGGACTCTCATTACACCTCCCTTCAAAGCACACCAAAGCGACCCTTAACACTACCAAATCTTAGGCTTACTTCGTTAGAAATAAAATCCACGCCCTTGGCTAACATATGCAAAACACTCATGGAAATATAGGTCATACCAAGTGCAATGTGAGAGTAGCATCCCATACTACCACTCCCACTTAGTACTCCTAATTGATTCCATTTACTCAAGTACTCCACAATAATCCTCCATAACACTACACCATAGTGCTCATTCACACAGATTTCATGAAAGTACTCTTCTCCCATAGTAGGTATAGGTCACACCAAGTGCAATGTGAGAATAGCATCCCATACTACTACTCCCACTCAATGCTCCTACTTGGTAACTAATGTGGATTGAGCACTTCACGACATACATACACAATTTCAACAATACACAAGATAATTAGTTTCAAATCAATTCTTTTGTGGGAGTTAGCTTAACCGACAAAGACCATGAGAGCTAGACATGGAATCCCGATATTTACCCCTATCGGATGAGGGATCCTTACTTGCCTAGAGTAAGGTCATGCTTCTTAGCGTTTACATGGCTTTTCCAATAGCTACACCTATGCGGGCACATAGTTAAGGGATAAGGAGATTGCTACTAAGTAACTCACTCTCTACTAACAAGGAGTACTCATCTCAAGAGGTACTTTGGATTACAACATCTCAACTAACGAAGTGCAATCCACCTCCCCTTCATATCCTCTCGGTGCTAGGCATAACTCCACACGGATTTCTTAAAATAATAGTCTATCTTAGAAAGCTCACTAGGAAATGGAGAGGTTGTTACTAGACACTACATCTCAACTCACGAAGTGTGTCCACCTCAAGATTTCCCCTTTTTGCTCAACTTGACATAATACAAATCTTAAAAGAGTGTGTGTGTACATGTGCACACCTTGCATATAAGTATCATTTCATTATCATAAAGTTCTACTCATACTTTAACCTTGATTCATCAAGGTTCACACTCTACATACTTCTCATAATCATATACTTCATTTAGACATAAACTAGGTCAAACATGCAATTCAGGCTACACAAAACACAATACAAGACCCATTTCTATATATCTTCATTTCACATATTAAACTTTCAAGATCACATACTCAAACCATATTAAGTAACATCAAGTTCATCAATTAGCACCACCACCCATAAGGTGGACCATACCACTCAAATAGAAATTCATAATAAGAATTATACAATGAGAGCAACTCATCAACAAATCAAACCATCATTACCCATAAGCAATTTATCAATATTTCACCATATGAAGGCCCTTAGGGCAGTAGCTACACCAACATGACAAATACAAGAAGACCCAAGTTCATACCCTACTCAAATCATGCTCACATAACCCATTTTCAAGTCAAAATTTAAAGTATGCATAAACAAGAGTTTCATGGAGTTTTAACATCAAAACCATCTATTCAAACCAAGATAAATACGTTTAAACCATTAGAACTTAGTTACAAGAAGACCCATAATAGAAATCAAAGTTTAGAAGAAGTTGAGTTTAAAACCCCTTTTTGAAAACCATTTTGGAAGTTGGCTTCTTGAATGGAAAGGTATTCAAGAATGGATACCATACCTTTAAGATAAAGAAACCCACGAATTTGATGAAGAAACAAGTCCCAATCCGTCCTCCTATCCTTCCTTGACTTCTAGCTTCCAAGAGAGTTGAGAGAGTTTTCTTGAGAGAAAGAGTGAGTTGGATCTTGAAATGAGAGGGTCTTGTCTAGGTCTAGGGTTTAAAACTAGTTTAATATAACCTAAAAACACCAAAATTATACACCTAGGGTCTTATAAGACTTGGGGTGTATTTACATAAAACACCCCAAGTTGGCAGCCTTAAGTCGTGCACTGGCTGGCCTCGTCGACGTGACCTCCTCGACGGACCGTCACGTTCACCACGGACCGTCATGGAGTCCCGTCGAGGAACACTTGGCTCCAACTGGAGCCTGTCCAAGTTTCCAGTCTCTATCACTCACGACGCCCTGGATCAACGGACCGTCCTGAGTGCGATGGACCGTCGCCATGGTCGTCGTGAGGCACTGATGGACAGACTTTGCCCAAGTCTTGGGCCCTTCATTTAGGGCCCCTTGTGGGTCCTAGGTGGAGTCGTACCCGGACGTCAGACCCCTAAACTAAGTCGTATAGGTCTAAGGAACATCCGATGCATGTTTCAAGTAAAATGAACACATAAAACTCATCCAAACTCGCCAAGACATACAAGTACATTCTAAGGCATACCATCCGAACGTCATGGACGTTTTTGGTCGATTGAACTCCAAACTTAACCAAACTTTGCACACTGCCTAAGGACACCAAACTAACTCCGTTTAACTTAAAATTAACTCAAGAAACAACCATGAGGTTCTAGTTCACCTTAGTTCATTTTGGGGCGTTATATTCTCCCCCACTTGGAATAACATTCGTCCTCGAATGACACTTAAATTTTAAGAACAGCAAGGACTCACTTAGCATCATATAATACACTTAGATCATGATCAAAACATCAACAATCAAAGCATCCATTAGCAAGGAGCATCATTTCACACTTTCAACACTTATCAACACAGACTACTTTTGCCAAACTTCACAAAGTCAAAACTCAACCTTGAACTTCTTTTATGGAGGAACTACCTTCTCCAACATTAAACATGCTCATATACAACAATTTTGCACATAATTAAACTTAAATTAAGGCAAGGCAAATTCTTCTCAAATTGCAAATTTTTTTCACAGTGAATATTCACTGTAACATTGTCAAATATACAAAACTTTCAAAATTCCACTCTTTGAGCAATTTATCAAGATGACATGATCATATGAACTACAAAACCCTATATACTCATTTCATAACACAAAAGCAACAATAACCAAGAGTTGAGACTTACCAAAACCATCAATCCGGATTAATTATCCTTTCTAGCCCCCATCCCAAAGGAAGGGTTCTTCTTGGGAGCATTAGGATCTAGGGAAGCTTGATTGACATCTCTCCCCCTTGATTTAAGGTTTGGGCAGTCTCTCATCTTGTGGCCTCTATTACCACATGCAAAACAACCATCCGATCCGGCAAGACACTTACACCATGTTGCTTGCCACAAGTAGGGCACCTAGCCCTTTCATAGGAATGACCACCACCTTGAGAAGATTGATTTGGAGCCCTATCCTTGTTTCCCATAGAAGAATCTTGGGGATAAAAACTCTTCTTAGGCCTTTGGTGACTAGAATCATCCGACCTAGGTCTCTTACCATCTTGCCTTATCTCCCTAATTTTGGACTCCTCAATTTGTTGCGCATAAACCATGAGCCTAGAGATATCCATGTCATTAAGAAGCATAGCCGTACGACACTCTTTTTCCACCAAGCTAGACACGCCCATCACAAACTTGTTCATCCTAGTCCTAGGGTTGGCTACCATGTTTGGCGCATACTTAGAGAGTTGGGTGAATTTGAGAGAGTACTCTTGCACACTCATTCCCCCTTGACGGAGGTTCATGAATTCGACCATCTTCTTCTCCCTCCACTCTAAAGGAAAGATCTATCTAGGAAAGCCTCTTTGAATTCCTCCCAATCAATCGGTCCTCTTTCTAAGGGTCTCTCACCCCTCCATTGCTCATACCACACTTGAGCAACATTCTTAAGTTGGTAAGCGGCCAATTCCGCTTTCTCCCTAGGGGTCACACCCATAGCATCTACCACCTTGAAAACCTCATCTATGAAGCCTTGTGGATCTTCATCCACCTTAGTGCCATGAAAGGTAGGAGGGTTCATCCTCATGAAATCCTGAATCCTAGAAGCGGGAGTACTAGCATTTGGTTGGGGCCTATCTTCTAGGTTAGCTTGGCCCACAAAGTGATTGTTGACAACTTGAGCTTGAGCCGTCATGAGTTGGGTCAAGTTCATTAGGGCAGCCCTCAACTCCGCATTAGTCATATCACCCTCAACAAAAGGAGCTTGAGGCATAGGAGGCACTTGAGGTCCTTGAGGTTCCGGAGGCACTTGAGGTTCTTGAAGAGGAACCTCCTCATTTTCCTCCCCTAAGCCAACAATAGGAACTTGGTCAACATGGGGAAGGACTCTCTCATTT
>JABWTJ010001235.1:96064-112839 GCA_016801875.1 Solanum sitiens | reverse complement strand
GTAAGGTCATGCTTCTTAGCGTTTACATGGCTTTTCCAATAGCTACACCTATGCGGGCACATAGTTAAGGGATAAGGAGATTGTTACTAAGTAACTCACTCTCTACTAACGAGGAGTACTCATCTCAAGAGGTACTTTGGATTACAACATCTCAACTAACGAAGTGCAATCCACCTCCCCTTCATATCCTCTCGGTGCTAGGCATAACTCCACACGGATTTCTCAACATAATAGTCTATCTTAGAAAGCTCACTAGGAAATGGAGAGGTTGTTACTAGACACTACATCTCAACTCACGAAGTGTGTCCACCTCAAGATTTCCCCTTTTTGCTCAACTTGACATAATACAAATCTTAAAAGAGTGTGTGTGTACATGTGCACACCTTGCATATAAGCATCATTTCATTATCATCAAGTTCTACTCATACTTTAACCTTGATTCATCAAGCTACACACTCTACATACTTCTCATAATCATATACTTCATTTAGACATAAACTAGGTCAAACATGCAATTCAAGCTACATCAAACACAACACAAGACCCATTTCCAATATATATCTTCATTTCACATATTAGACCTTCAAGATCACATACTCAAACCATACTAAGTAACATCAAGTTCATCAATTAGCACCGCCACCCATAAGGTGGACCATACCACTCAAATAGCAATTCATAATAAGAATTATACAATGAGAGCAACTCATCAACAAATCAAACCATCATTACCCATAAGCAATTTATCAATATTTCACCATATTAAGGCCCTTAGGGCAGTAGCTACACCAACATGACAAATACAAGAAGACCCAAGTTCATACCCTACTCAAATCATGCTCACATAACCCATTTTCAAGTCAAAATTTAAAGTATGCATAAACAAGAGTTTCATGGAGTTTTAACATCAAAACCATCTATTCAAACCAAGATAAATACATTTAAACCATTAGAACTTAGTTACAAGAAGACCCATAATAGAAATCAAAGTTTAGAAGAAGTTGAGTTTAAAACCCCTTTTTGAAAACCATTTTGGAAGTTGGCTTCTTGAATGGAAAGGTATTCAAGAATGGATACCATACCTTTAAGATAAAGAAACCCACGAATTTGATGAAGAAACAAGTCCCAATCCGTCCTCCTATCCTTCCTTGACTTCTAGCTTCCAAGAGAGTTGAGAGAGTTTTCTTGAGAGAAAGAGAGAGTTGGATCTTTAAGTGAGAGGGTCTTGTCTAGGTCTAGGGTTTAAAACTAGTTTAATATAACCTAAAAACACCAAAATTATACACCTAGGGTCTTATAAGACTTGGGGTGTATTTACATAAAACACCCCAAGTTGGCAGCCTTAAGTCGTGCACTGGCTGGCCTCGTCGATGAGACCTCCTCGACGGACCGTCACGTTCACCACGGACCGTCATGGAGTCCAGTCGAGGAACACTTGGCTCCAACTGGAGCCTGTCCAAGTTTCCACTCTCTGTCACTCGCGACGCCCTGGATCGACGGACCGTCCTGAGTGCGACGGACCGTCGCCATGGTCGTCGTGAGCCACTGATGGGCAGACTTTGCCCAAGTCTTGGGCCCTTCATCTAGGGCCCCTTGTGGGTCCTAGGTGGGGTCGTGCCCGGACGTCAAACCCCTTAACTAAGTCGTCTAGGTCTAAGGAACATCCGACGCATGTTTCAAGTAAAACGAATACATAAAACTCATCCAAACTCGCCAAGACATACAACTACATTCTAAGGCATACCATCCGAACGTCATGGACGTTTTTGGTCGATTGAACTCCAAACTTAACCAAACTTTGCACACTACCTAAGGACACCAAAATAACTCCGTTTAACTTAAAATTAACTCAAGAAACAACCATGAGGCTCTAGTTCACCTTAGTTCATTTTGGGGCATTATAATGGCATGCCACGCCCGATGTCGTCCGACCTTGTGGTTCCCAAGGGCGATGATGGCATGCCACAGCAGACGTCGTTCGATCGTGCATGCAGTCCAAGGGCGATGATGGCATTCCACGCCTAATGTCGTCCGACCGTGTGTGTTGTCCAAGGAAGATGATGGCATGCCACGCCCAACGTCGTTTGACCGTGTGTGCTGCCCAAGGCCGATGATGTCATGCCAAGCCCGATGTCGTCTGACCGTGTGTGCTGCCCAAGGGCGATGATGGCATGCCACGCCCGACGTCGTCCGACCGAGTTACCTAGTCCAAAGGCGATGATCGCATGCATCGCCCGACATCGTCCGACCGTGTGAAGTAGTCCAAATGCATTGATGGCATGCCATGCCCGACATCGTCCAACCGTGCGTGCTATCCAAGGGCGATGATGGCATGCCACACCCAACATCGGACCATGCGTGCAGTCCAAGGGCGATGATGGAATGCCACGCCCGACGTCGTCCGACCGTGTGTGCTACCCAAGGGCCATGATGGCATGTCACGCCCGACGTCGTCCGACCGTGTGTGCAGTCCAAGGGCGATGATGGCATGCAACGCCCAACGTTATCCGACCGTGTGTGCTGTCAAAGGACTATAATGGCATGCCATGCCCGATGTCGTCCGATCGTGTGGTCCCTAAGGGCGATGATGGAATGCCACGCCTGACGTCGTCCGATCATGTGTGCAGTCCAAGGGCGATGATGGTATGCAACGCCCGACGTTGTCCTACCGTGTATGCTGTCAAAGGGCTATGATTGCATGCGATGCCCGACATCGTCCGACCATTTGTGCTGCCCAAGGGCGATGATGGCATACCACGCTTGACGTCGTCCGACCATGCGGGCAGTCCAAGTGCGATGATGGCATGCCACGCCTGACGTCTTCCGACCGTGCGTGCTGTCCAAGGGCGATGATGGTATGCCACGCCCAATGTCATCTGACCGTGTGTGCTGCCCAAGGGCGATGATGGCATGCCACGCCCGACGTCGTTCGACTGTGTCACCTAGTCCAAAGGCGATGATGGCATGCATCGCCCGACGTCGTCCGACCATGTTAAGTAGTCCAAAGGCATTGATTGCATGCCACGCCCGACGTAGTCCGACCGTGCTTGCTGTGCAAGGGCGATGATGGCATGCCACGCATGACGTTGTTCGACCGTGTGTGCAGTCCAAGGGCGATGATAGCATGCAACGCTCGACGGCGTCCGACCGTGTGTGCTGCCCAAGGGCCATGATGGCATGCCACGCTCCACATCGTCCGACCGTGCGTGTAGTCCAAGGACGATGATGGCATGCAATGCCCGACATCGTCCGACCTCGTGTGCCGTCAAATGGCCATGATGGTATGCCACGCCTGATGTCGTTCGACCGTTTGGTGCCCAAGGGCGATGATGGCATGCCACGCCAGACGTCGTCCGATCGTACGTGCAGTCCAAGGGCGATGATGGCATGCAACGCCCAACGTCGTCCTATCGTGTGTGCTGTCAAAGGGTCATGATTGCATGCGACGCCCGACATCTTCCAACTGTGTGTGCTCCCCAAGGGAGATGATGGCATGCAACGCATGATGTTGTCCGACCGTGCGGGCAGTCCAAGGACGATGATGGCATGCCACGCCTGACGTCGTCCGACCGTGCGTGCTGTCCAAGGGCGATGATGGCATGCCACGCCCAACGTCGTCTGACCGTGTGTGCTGCCCAAGGGCGAGGATGGCATGCCACGCCCGATGTTGTCTGACCATGTGTGCTGCTCAAGGGCGATGATGGCATGCCATGCCCGATGTCGTCCGACCATGTCACCTAGTCCAAAGGCGATGATGGTATGCATCGCCCGACGTCGTCTGACCATGTCAAGTTGTCCAAAGGTATTGATGGCATGCCACGCCCGACGTCGTTCGACCGTGCGTGCAGTCCAAGGGCGATGATGGGCATTGCCCACCGGCCCGACTTAGTTCTGGACTCGTGTGTGCTTGTTAAAAGTGCCATGATGCATTGCTCACGCTTGAGTCGTCGATCCGTGGTGTTTGTCCAAGGGCGATTGATGGAATGCCACATCCATGTCGTTTCAGACCGTGTGTGCTGCCCAAGGGAGATAATGGCATGCCACGCCCGATGTAGTCCGACCGTGTGTGCTGCCCAAGGGCGATGATGGCATGCCACGCCCAACGTCGTTCGACCTTGAGTGCAGTCCAAGGGCGATGATGGCATGCCACGCCCAACTTCGTTCGATCGTGTGTGCTGTCAAAGGGCCATGATGGCATGCCATGCCTGACGTCGTCTGACCGTGTGTGCTGTCCAAGGGCGACGATGGCATACCACGCCCGACGTCGTCCGACCGTGAGTGCTGCCCAAGGGAGATGTATAACGCCCCAAAATGAACTAAGGTGAACTAAAACCTCATAGTTGTTTTTTGAGTTGATTTTAAGTTTTACGGAGTTAGTTTTGTGTCCTTAGGCAGTGTGCAAAGTTTGGTTAAGTTTGGAGTTCAATCGACCAAAAACGTCCATGACGTTCGGATGGTATGCCTTAGAATGTACTTGTATGTCTTGGCGAGTTTGGATGAGTTTTATGTGTTCGTTTTACTTAAAACATGCGTCGGATGTTCCTTATACCTATATGACTTAGTTTAGCGGTTTGACGTCCGGGCACGACCCCACCTAGGACCCACAAGGGGCCCAAGATGAAGGGCCCAATACTTGGGCAAAGTCTGCCCATCAGTGGCTCACGACGACCATGGCGACGGTCCGTCGCACTCAGGACGGTCCGTCGATCCAGGGCATTGCGAGTGACAGAGAGTGGAAACTTGGACAGGCTCCAGTTGGAGCCAAGTGTTCCTCGATGGGACTCCATGACGGTCCGTGGTGAACGTGACGGTCCGTCGAGGAGGTCTCATCGACGAGGCCAGCCAGTGCACGACTTAATGTAAATACACCCCAAGTCTTATAAGATCTAGGTGTATAATTTTTGGTGTTTTTAGGTTATATTAAACTAGTTTTAAACCCTAGACCTAGACAATACCCTCTCACTTCAAGATCCAACTCTCTCTTTTTCTCAAGAAAACTCTCTCAACTCTCTTGGAAGCTAGAAGTCAAGGAAGGATAGGAGGACGGATTGGGAAGTGTTTCTTCATCAAAATTCGTGGGTTTCTTTCTCTTAAAGGTATGGTATCCATTCTTGAATACCTTTCCATTCAAGAAGCCAACTTCCAAAATGGTTTTCAAAAAAGGGGTTTTAAACTCAACTTCTTCTAAACTTTGATTTCTATTATGGTTCTTCTTGTAGCTAAGTTCTAATGGTTTAAATGTATTTATCTTGGTTTGAATAGATGGTTTTGATGTTAAAACTCCATGAAACTCTTGTTTATGCATACTTCAATTTTGACTTGAAAATGGGTTATGTGAGCATGATTTGAGTAGGGTATGAACTTGGGTCTTCTTGTATTTGTCATGTTGGTGTAGCCACTGCCCTAAGGGCCTTCATATGGTGAAATATTGATAAATTGCTTATGGGAAATGATGGTTTGATTTGTTGATGAGTTTCTCTCATTTTATAATTCTTATTATGAATTGCTATTTGAGTGGTATGGTCCACATTATGGGTGGCGGTGCTAATTGATGAACTTGATGTTACTTAGTATGGTTTGAGTATGTGATCTGAAAGGTTCTAATATGTGGACTGACGATTATAATTTGAAATGGGGTTGGTGTTGTGGTTGATGTAGCTGACTTGCATGTTGACCTTAGTTAGTCTAAATGACGTATATGATTATGAGAAAGTAGTTAGCGGTGTGTAGCTTTATGAATCAAGGTTTAAAAGTATGAGTAGACTTGATTGAAATGACATCTGCATAGGCGGGGTGCACTGCACTGTACACCACACACTCGTTACCGATCGTATTATGCCCACGTGAGCACAAAGGGGAAATCTTGAGGTGGACAACTTCGTGATTGAGACTGTGTGTAAGTTTTATCGTAGCAACCTCTCTCTTCCTGTGAGCTTTCCAAGATTAGACATTATGTTTGAGAAATCCGTGTGGAGTTATGCCTAGCACCGAAGGAGGCTATGAAGTGGAGGTGGATGCACTTCGTTAGTTGATGGATGTTGTTGTAATCCAAAGTTTACTCTTCGATGAGTACTCCTCGTTTAGTAGAGAGTGAGCTACTTAGTAGCAATTCTCATATCCCTTAAACCATGTCCCGCCATCGGTTTTGTCTGTGTAGCTATTGGATAACAGCCATGTAAACGCCTAAGAAGATGACCTTACTCTAGGCAATAAGTGGATCCCTCATCGATAGGGGTAAAATCGGGATTCCATTCTAAGCTCTAATGCGTTTTGTCAGTTAAGCAAACGCCCACCAAAAGAATATTGATTTAAACTAATTATCGTGTATGTTGAATTGTGTGTGTATGTCGTGAAGTGCTCAATCCACATTAGTTATCAAGTAGGAGCATTGAGTGGGAGTAGTAGTATGGGATGCTATTCTCACATTGCACTTGGTGTGACCTATACCTACTATAGGAGAAGAGTACTTTCATGAAATCTGTGTGAATGAGTACTATGGTGTAGTGTTATGGAGGATTATTGTGGAGTACTTGAGTAAATGGAATCCATTAGGAGTACTAAGTGGGAGTGGTAGTATGGGATGCTACTCTCACATTGCACTTGGTATGACCTATATTTCCATGAGTGTTTTGCATATATGTTAGCCAAGGGCGTGGATTTGATTTCTAACGAAGTAAGCCTAAGATTTGGTAGTTTTAAGGGTCGCTTTGGTGTGCTTTGAAGGGAGGTGTAATGAGAGTCCCTTCTTGGCTCACCTTAGGGAGTCTTAGAATAACCTTGGGTTAGGGCAACTTCAAAGAAAAAGGGTTCATATGACTTGGACCGTGCCTTTCACTGTAAGGTCTTCATGGTAAGAATTCAAAATGTTCACTATGATGCTTTATTCAATTTTATTGCAAGTTTAGCAAAGTTAATTGAAATGTTCCTTTTGTTTACTTTAAGTTTGGTAAGATAGCCATAAAGTGTTAAATCGTTGATTCTTATGTGGGTTTGCTTCTAGATTCATGAAGGTTATATTTGAATTGCATAAAAAACTCTCTTTACTAAAATGTCCCTTTTTGCATGTTTTTGCATATGCCATACTTAGTACATTGTTGTACTAACCCCATACTTTTTATACCTTATGAGTATAGGTTGGAAGCCTTTGGAGGATCGAAGTTGAAGCTTGGGAATTCTATCTCTCAAGACTTGGGTATGTCCTCATATATTCGAGGACATAGTTTTTTTATGTTTCTTAGTTTCCTTATTAAGACTTAAAAATGTATTTACTCTATTGTAAAGGGCCGTGTCCCTAAGATTCTAAGTCGTGTCTTTAAGTTGGCTTGTGACGATAAGATTTCTTAGTATTTATGAAAAGACTCCTTTTATTATTATTATCGTGAAAAGTTTTAATTCCGCACTACTTTTCATGCTTTATGTTATGAATGCTAGTTAGAGGGCTTGTACGAGACCCCAAAGGGGTCAAGTATGCCCGGTCACGATTCGAAGGTTTTCCCTAACTTCTAGGGGGTACTTTCGGGTCGTGACAAGATGATGGCATGCACTGCCCGACGTCGTCCGACCGTGCGTGCTGTCCAAGGGCGATGATGGCATGCCACGCCCGACGTCGTTCGACCGTGCGTGCAGTCAAGGGGCGATAATGATATGGCACGCTCGACATCGTCTGACCATGTGTGCTGCCAGAGGGCCATGATGGCATGCCACGCCCGACATTGTGTTATGATCTTCCTAAGATCACAAATTCAATTCGCCAACAAAATCGGAAAAAAATGCAGAAAAAAACCAACTGTAGAATTTATTGATAATCGAAATCCTTTATTACAACTAATGTAACTAACAGCTAGGGAACCTACTGCTACACCATTGATGCTCTGTAAGTAAACGAAGAAGAAGAAGAAGACTGTGAACGAGAAGAATTTGAATCGAAGAAGAGAGAAGGAAGCAGAGAAGAGAATTGGTGTGACTTGTCTAATTTCAGTTATCCCTTCTCTCTCTGCCAGCAAGATTATTTATAACAACCTCCACCAACAACCTGTACCCACGTGTCATAATCCTCACCCTCACCTTTCATTAATCAACTTCCAATCCCAGCCATTCATTTTATATTTCTGTTAACCTTCCAATTTCCTGTTATTTCCTTAGCCAGATTCAGGGATCGAATCCCTGCAATCCCATACTTTTATACCTTTAACTGCAGTTCATAACATTCCCTTCCCCATCAAAGCATCCTTGACCTCAAGGATTAGAATCGAAACCAGGAAACTTAGCCTTCAAAAAATCATAATCCTCCCAAGTGGCATCCTCTGGTGGAAGATTAGACCACTGAACCAAAACCCGAACAACAGCCAAATTGTTTCGTTTGACCATCTGCCGCTGCAGAATGGCCACTGGCTTAACCAAAAACAGTCCGTCGTCATTTGTATAAGGCAACTCTGACTGTATAACCACTCGATCTCCAACCTTCTTCTTTAACAACGAAACATGAAAAACTGGATGAATCTTAGAATGAAAAGGTAGAGCTAATTTATAAGCCACCAACCCAATTCTTTCGACTATCAAATAAGGACCGTAATATTTAGAACTGAGCTTCAAATTTAGTCTCAAAGCAATGGAAGTCTGCCGATATGGTTGAAGCTTTAAGTAAACCCAATCTCCCACTAGAAACTCACGCTCGGTCCTTTTCTTATCCGCGAAAAACTTCATTCTAGCTTGGGCAGTAGCTAGATTGTCTTTCAACAATTGAAGAAATTGTTGTCGATGCATCACCACGTCTTCTGCTGCCTGTACTACTATCTCCAAAAGAGGACCAATTGAAAGTTGAGGCAGAGTATAACCATACAACGCTTCGAATAGAGTACATCGCAAACCCGTGTGGAAGTTGGTGTTATACCACCACTCTGCAGCAGGTAGCCATTGTTTCCACTGCGTAGGCCTGCTTGCAGTCATACATCGAAGGTAATTTTCCAGACACCTATTAACTCTCTCAGTTTGGCCATCACTCTGAGGATGATAGGCCGAACTATAGTGCAATTGTGTACCCAAAAGTTTGAACATTTCCTGCCAAAATTTACTCAAAAATACCTTATCTCTGTCAGACACAATGCAGTCGGGAGTACCATGTAACCTATGACTATGTCTCCAATACAACTCAGCTATTGTCACAGCAGTATACGGATGATACATAGCTATAAAATGAGCATACTTGGTTAACCGATCTACCACTACCAATATCACGCTTTTAGCTTTCGACTTTGGCAAACCTTCTATGAAGTCCATGCTAATATTACTCCACGCTTGATTAGGAATTGGCAATGGCTGAAGTAAACCGGGATAGGCTGCATTGTCGTTCTTGTTACGATGGCAAACCTCACATTGAACTACATATTCATTCGCCATAGCTCTCATTCCTGGCCAATAGAAATATTGAGTTAACCTTTTGAAAGTGCCCAATTGGCCCGAATGTCCACCCAAACGAGTGTCATGAAAAGTAGAAATTAGTTGTTGTCGTAAAGGCCCTTTGGAACCCACATAAACCTTGCCTTTCTTCCTTAAAACCCCATTGACGTTATGCCACAAACTAGGCCCGTGAACATCTACTGATATCAAGGTTAGCAGCTCTTGAACATAAGGATCCTCCATATAACTGTGCATAATTTCTTGTATCCACGTTGGCGTAATCATACTCACAGCCATCAGTAAACCTGCCGAAGACTTTTCACTCTCTTGTAACCTTTCGTCTCGCCTGGATAGAGCATCTGCTACCCTATTCTCCGCTCCTTTTTTGTATCGCACCTCAGAATCAAGGCCTAATAATTTCGTTAATCCTTTTTGTTGTATAGCTGACGTTACTCGTTGTTCCAACAGATATTTCAAACTGTGATGATCAGTCTTGACCACAAAGTGTTTGAACTGTAAATAATGTCTCCATTTATCCACTGCGTTAAGTAGAGCCATATACTCCTTCTCATAAATCGACTTGCCCCTATGTTTAGGAGCCAACACTTTGCTAAAGAAAGCAATTGGCCTCCCTTGCTGCATAAGTACAACTCCAATACCCCCATGACTAGCATCAGTCTCTACCACAAACTCTTGGGTATAGTCAGGAAGATCCAATACCGGTGTAGTCGTCATAGCTATTTTAAGAGCTTCAAAGGCAGTTTTGGCATCCACACTCCATTTGAAGGCATCTTTTTTTAACAAATCAGTGAGTGGCCTGCTGATGGTCCCATAATTTTGCACATACTTCCGATAGTAACCTGTTAGACCAAGAAATCCTCTTAGAGCCCGTAAGGTCTTAGGTCTAGGCCATTCTATCATAGCTCGAATCTTATGAGGATCAGTAGTTACCCCTTCCTTAGTAATAACATGGCCTAAGTACTCCACTTGAACTTGCCCAAAAGAACATTTAGACTTCTTTGCAAACAACACATTAAGCCTCAAAGTTTCAAATACCATCTGCAGATGCTGTAAATGCTCCTCCATATTATGCTATAGATTAATATATCATCGAAAAAGACTAGAACAAACCTTCGGAGAAATGATCTAAAAATCTGATTCATTAAAGCTTGAAATGTTGCTGGAGCATTAGTAAGTCCGAAAGGCATTACTCTAAACTCATAATGGCCCATGTGAGTCCGAAATGCCGTCTTGTGCACATCTTCTATCTTTATCCTAATTTGATGATAACCAGCCCTCAAATCCACCTTAGAAAAGATTGACGCCCCATGTAGTTCATCCAACAAATCATCGACTATAGGTATTGGATACTTGTCTTTAATGGTCAAGTCATTCAATCCTCTATAATGGACACAAAACCTCCATGTTCCATCCTTTTTTTTTACTAATAATGCTGGTGAAGAATAAGGCGATTGACTAGCCTGTATGATTCCACTACTAAGAATCTCTTTCACCTGCTTCTCTAACTCATTCTTTTGATGGAAATTATACCTATAGGGCCTCAGACTAACCGGCATAGCTCCTGGCTTAAGAGGTATCGCATGGTTAAACAATCTTGCCGGTGGTAGTGACTTTGGTTCTGCAAAAATATCAGCATATTTAACCAACACATCTTGAAGTCCATCATCGATTACCTCCTCCTCACTGTTTGTCATCATGTTCATCATAAAAAGATGAGCAACTATAGCTTGACCCTTCTTCAACATCTTCTTCATTGATCCACTAGATAGCATACTCAAACTCCCCTCACCTGCAATTCCCGGCAACACTAACTTATTAGCTTTCCTGCCTATAGTAACACACTTCCGTTCATGATCAAACTTAGTCGGATTGTGTTTCTTCATCCAATCATTTCCTAACACTAATGCACAACCACCCAAGGGAATAATGAGCAAATCTTCTATGAAAATTCTATCCTGCATTTTCCACGAAAATCCTTTACAGTGAGAGTTACACATTACATAATTACCATCTGCCACTGTCACTCGTACAGGCAAACACGGATGAGGTTGGTAGCCTAATGCGGCTACTGTGTGCTTATCAATGAAGCTATGAGTGCTTCCCGAATCAATTAAAATTGCCAGTTGTCGCTTCTTCACAGTCCCTCCCACAAGAATGGTGTTCTCTCCTCTGTTATGACCAGTCAATGCATTAAGACATATAGCTTGTTGTACCTCTTGTTCGACTACTCCTTCAATAGTTATCTCCTCAATGTCTTCCAATACTGACATCTGATCGACTTTCCTTTGATTCTCAACAAATCCAGTTAAATAATTCAACTGTCTCGTTTTGCATATATGTCCTGGCCCATATTTCTCTCCACAACAAAAACACAAGTGATTCGACTTCCTAAACTCGTAAACTTCAGGAGTAAGTCGGTAAGGCCCATTCCTGTTAACCATCGCATTAGATACTTTTCCTATTTCCTGCATAGCTGCCAGCAACACTCTGTTCACTATTCTATTCCTCCTTCGTGCAGCTTTGATTGCCATTTCCTTCATCCTCGCTTTCTCTACAGCTTCTTTCAACGTCCTCGGTTTGAACATTTTAACCTCAAATCTAATTTCCTCCTTCAAAGATCCAATAAAACTAGATAGGAAATGAGCTTCATTCAAAGCCGGATTTCGTATAAGCATTTGAGCTTTAAGATCTTCAAATCTCCCTAAAAACTCATCCACGGTACCGATTTGTTGTAGCTTGTTAAACTCTTCCACCACATCACTTACTACAGTTTCTCCATACCTGCTGACCAAATCCTCTTTAAACTCGATCCAATTCGGTATTCCTCCACTTAACACCATCGACTGATACCAGACTTCAGCAACATCAGTCAAGTACAAAGCAGCCATTTCTACCCTCTGTTCATTACCTACTCTGTACTGTGTAAAAAATCTCTCACACTTTCGGATCCACACCTTCGGCTCCTGACCTGCGAAACTAGGTAGCTCCCACCTAGGTAACGTCACTGCATTCGGCTGAACTCTGTTGCGATTATCCACATTCGGAATAGGTAGTAAACCTGCTCCCACATTCGGAACCACCGGAGCTCTTTCCAACACTCCTAATCTCTCCAAAATTAAATCTAATGCTCCTTGAATTCCAGTTTGAGCATTGCGTACTTCCTCTTGCGAATTCAGCAAATCGGCGAGCATTTCCTCGTGCCTTGCTAACTTATCCTTTATTACAACTAATGTAACTAACAGCTAGGGAACCTACTGCTACACTATTGATGATCTGTAAGGAAACGAAGAAGAAGAAGAAGATTGTGAACGAGAAGAATTTGAATCGAAGAAGAGAGAAGGAAGCAGAGAAGAGAATTGGTGTGACTTGTCTAATTTCAGTTATCCCTTCTCTCTCTGCCAGCAAGATTATTTATAACAACCTCCACCAACAACCTGTACCCACGTGTCATAATCCTCACCCTCACCTTTCATTAATCAACTTCCAATCCCAGCTGTTCATTTTATATTTCTGTTAACCTTCCAATTTCCTGTTATTTCCTTAGCCAGATTCAGGGATCGAATCCCTGCAATCCCATACTTTTATATCTTTAACTGCAGTTCATAACATTCCCTTCCCCATCAAAGCATCCTTGACCTCAAGGATTAGAATCAAAACCAGGAAACTTAGCCTTCAAAAAATCATAATCCTCCCAAGTGGCATCCTCTGGTGGAAGATTAGACCACTGAACCAAAACTCGAACAACAGCCACATTGTTTCGTTTGACCATCTGCCACTGCAGAATGGCCATTGGCTTAACCAAAAATAGTCCGTCGTCATTTGTATAAGGCAACTCTGACTGTATAATCACTCGATCTCCAACCTTCTTCTTTAACAACAAAACATGAAAAACTGGATGAATCTTAGAATGCAAAGGTAGAGCTAATTTATAAGCCACCAACCCAATTCTTTCGACTATAAAATAAGGACCGTAATATTTAGAACTGAGCTTCAAATTTTGTCTCAAAGCAATGGAAGTCTGCCGATATGGTTGAAGCTTTAAGTAAACCCAATCTCCTACTAGAAACTCACGCTCGGCCCTTTTCTTATCCGCGAAAAACTTCATTCTAGCTTGGGCAGTAGCTAGATTGTCTTTCAACAATTGAAGAAATTGTTGTCGATGCATCACCACGTCTTCTGCTGCCTGTACTACTGTATCCAAAAGAGGACCAATTGAAAGTTGAGGCGGAGTATAACCATACAACGCTTCGAATGGAGTACATCGCAAACGCGTGTGGAAGTTGGTGTTATACCACCACTCTGCAGCAGGTAGCCATTGTTTCCACTGCGTAGGCCTGCTTGTAGTCATACATCGAAGGTAATTTTCCAGACACCTATTAACTCTCTCAGTTTGGCCATCACTCTGAGGATGATAGGCCGAACTATAGTGCAATTGTGTACCCAAAAGTTTGAACATTTCCTGCCAAATTTTACTCAAAAATACCTTATCTCTGTCAGACACAATGCAGTCGGGAGTACCATGTAACCTATGAATATGTCTCCAATACAACTCAGCTACTGTCACAGCAGTATACGGATGAGACATAGCTATAAAATAAGCATACTTGGTTAACCGATCTACCATTACCAATATCACGCTTTTCGCTTTCGACTTTGGCAAACCTTCTATGAAGTCCATGCTAATATTACTCCACGCTTGATTAGGAATTGGCAATGGCTGAAGTAAACCGGGATAGGCTGCATTGTCGTTCTTGTTACGATGGCAAACCTCACATTGAACTACATATTCATTCACCATAGCTCTCATTCCTGGCCAATAGAAATATTGAGTTAACCTTTTGAAAGTGCCCAATTAGCCCGAATGTCCACCCAAAGGAGTGTCATGAAAAGTAGAAATTAGTTGTTGTCGTAAAGGCCCTTTGGAACCCACATAAACCTTGCCTTTCTTCCTTAAAACCCCATTGACATTATGCCACAAACTAGGCCCGTGAACATCTACTGATATCAAGCTTAGCAGCTCTTGAACATAAGGATCCTCCATATAACTGTGCATAATTTCTTGTATCCACGTTGGCGTAATCATACTCACAGCCATCAGTAAACCTGCCGAAGACTTTTCACTCTCTTGTAACCTTTCGTCTCGCCTGGATAGAGCATCTGCTACCCTATTCTCCGCTCCTTTTTTGTATCGCACCTCATAATCAAGGCCTAATAATTTCGTTAATCCTTTTTGTTGTATAGCTGACGTTACTCGTTGTTCCAACAGATATTTCAAACTGTGATGATCAGTCTTGACCACAAAGTGTTTGAACTGTAAATAATGTCTCCATTTATCCACTGCGTTAAGTAGAGCCATATACTCCTTCTCATAAATCGACTTGCCCCTATGTTTAGGAGCCAACACTTTGCTAAAGAAAGCAATTGGCCTCCCTTGCTGCATAAGTACAGCTCCAATACCACCATGACTAGCATCAGTCTCTACCACAAACTCTTGGGCCTTCTCAACCCAAAAGCTAGCTCAAAGGTTGAGGCTTTCCCTCACACTTATAAATTGACCACCAGCCCCTTCCACTTTCGATGTGGGATAACCCAACAATCTCCCCCTTCACACATCGGGCCTTGGGCTGGAGAGAGCGACAACCCAGTTTCTCCCGATGGACTAAGACTTGTTGACAACCTGGGCTCTGATACCAATGTTGGGTGGTCTTGGGCCTTCTCAACCCAAAAGCTAGCTCAAAGGTTGAGGCTTTCCCTCACACTTATAAATTGACCACCAGCCTCTTCCACTTCCGATGTGGGATAACCCAACAATATCCCCCTTCACACATCGGGCCTTGGGCTGGAGAGAGCGACAATCCAGTTTCTCCCGGTGGGCTGAGACTTGTTGACAACCTGGGCTCTGATACCAATGTTGGGTGGTCTTGGGCCTTCTCAACCCAAAAGCTAGCTCAAAGGTTGAGGCTTTCCCTCACACTTATAATTTGACCACCAGCCCCTTCCACTTCCGATGTGGGATAACCCAACAATCTCCCCCTTCACACATCGGGCCTTGGGCTGGAGAGAGCGACAACCCAGTTTCTCCCGATGGACTGAGACTTGTTGACAACCTGGGCTCTGATACCAAGTGTTATGATCTTCCTAAGATCACAAATTCAATTCGCCAACAAAATCAGAAAAAAATGCAGAAAAAAACCAACAGTAGAATTTATTGATAATCAAAATCCTTTATTACAACTAATGTAACTAACAGCTAGGGAACCTACTGCTACACCATTGATGATACGTAAGGAAACGAAGAGGAAGAAGAAGACTGTGAACGAGAAGAATTTGAATCGAAGAAGAGAGAAGGAAGCAGAGAAGAGAATTGGTGTGACTTGTCTAATTTCAGTTATCCCTTCTCTCTCTGCCAGCAAGATTATTTATAACAACCTCCACCAACAACCTGTACCCACGTGTCATAATCCTCACCCTCACCTTTCATTAATCAACTTCCAATCCCAGCCGTTCATTTTATATTTCTGTTAACCTTCCAATTTCCTGTTATTTCCTTAGCCAGATTCAGGGATCGAATCCCTGCAATCCCATACTTTTATACCTTTAACTGCAGTTCATAACACATTGTTCGACCGTAAGTGCTGTCCATGGGCTATGATGGACTTCCACGTCCGACGTCGTCCGATCGTGTGTGCTGCCCAAGGGCGATAATGGCATGCTACGCCCGACGTAGTCCGACCGTGAGTGCTGCCCAAGGGCGATGATGGCATCGCACGCCCGAAGTCGTTCCGCCATGCGTACATTCCAAAGGCGATGATGGAATGCCACGCCCGACGTCGTCCGACCATGTGTGCTATCAAAGGGCCATGATGGCATGCCATGCCCGACATCGTCTGACCGTGCGTGCTGTCCAAGGGCGATGATGGAATGCCACGCCTGACGTCGTCCTACCGTGTGTGCTGCCCAAGGGCGATGATGGCATGCCACGCCCGACGTCGTCCAATCGTGTCACCTAGTCCAAAGGCCATGACGACATGTTACGCCCGATGTCGTTTGACTGTGTGTGCTACCCAAGGGCTATAATGGCATGCCACGGGCGACGTCGTTCGACCGTGTCAAGTAGTCCAAAGGCGATGATGGCATGCCACGCCCGACGTCGTCCGACCGCGTGTGCAGTCCAAGGGCGGATTTTGCAGTCCACTCCCGTTCTGCGCAGGCCTTGGCAGATGTCGCCTGGCCGCGGACGTGGAATGCCTGTGGTGCGTACGCAGACCCATTTGCCCCTTGACATCTTAAAATCGCACCCGACATCCCAAAAAACCTCTTATAGCGACATCATTATTAGTACCTTAACATGTCATTAG
>JABWTJ010001235.1:63564-88564 GCA_016801875.1 Solanum sitiens | reverse complement strand
ATTTTACCTTTAGGGAAACCATAGCCTTAACCGACACTAAGACCATGGGTGCTAATCATGGAATTTGGTGTTGTAGAGCCTTACACCAAAGGAAGGTGTTACTACCTAGCCAAGGTAGAACATTAACACATATGCTAGCATATCAAGTGAATTCACTTTGCTAGATCCTATGTGGCAAGCATAGTTTATGGAACTAAGAGATAGGTATTCCCTCTATATACCATTTGGTAATGGGGCCTCACCTCATGAGATAACATGAGTGAATATTCCTCAAGGAAAGTCAACACTTCATGTAAGTACATAGGTGAGTATTCCTCTAAGGGAAGTCGACACCATACGTAGGTCCATAGGTGATTATTCCTCTAAGGGAAGTCAACACTCTATAAGGGACAAATGGTGAAATATTCCTCTAAGGGAAGTCGACACCATACGTAGGTCCATAGGTGATTATTCCTCTAAGGGAAGTCAACACTCTATAAGGGACAAATGGTGAAATATTCCTCTAAGGGAAGTCAACACCTCTCAATGTCAAGTTCACTCGGTGCTAAGCTAAGTTCCCTTTATTGAAAAGCCTTTATTACCTTTGTTTATAAAACATAGTCTTAGGATATTCATCATTCATATGCTTATAGCATATTCAAGCACCTATCCAGTTTTGGAGTATTCTTGGGCCCTCCTAGTTAGACCTCTTCTCCCTAACTAGATCATCCATGTGTGTGAGTGTATATATAGATGTGAGCAAACCTTTCACATAACACATCAAGTCACACATGTTCATATATCAATGCATAAATCTATAGGCATAACTATATGAGCAATCCTTTCATATAAACCTTCTAAGACACTATACACATTCATACTTCATCATATCATATTCATAACATGTTCATATAATCATCTTTCATATGCATAAGAACCAAACCTAGGAACTATCCTATCAAGATATACATGTGCAATGCATAGACAAAGTCCCATACCCTTGTCCATACTAGTACACCTATCAAGTCATCCTAGTAAGGGAATACAAATCATACATTCATACATCACCTTAGTATGCATAGTAGTAGACACTAGTGAATATGAGAACTACCTTTCATTTAGACACAATGACTTATACTACTTGTAATATGCATGTAAGTGAGAGTGTGTGTACATTTACCAACATGATCACGTAATGGCCATCAATAACATCTTAAGTCAGCCACACTAATAGACCACATTATACTTCAAGCACATAGCACACAACACATAATAGCATAGGAGACAAGACTATATATACATTAAAATCAAGACTCCTAACTTTAGCTATTTACACTTCCATATAAGGGATACATGGGTAGAGGCTATTAACCACTTTAGCACATCAATAGCAGCACCTATACAACACCCTAACATGATTATACACATGCCCATACAATAGCCACATAACCTAATTCACAACTAGAATAGGAAAGTAGGAATAAGCTTCTCATAGTATCATTTTAAGCATATGTTCATAAGTTCATCAATTTGCCTTCATGGCCATGGTCAACACATTTACAATAAAAGTAAAGTAAACACCGCCACCATAAGTGGACCATACCACACAATGCCATACAAGGCTTCATCAACTTTACTATAAAGAATAGAGAAGTAGAAGAGTAAAGGAATTAAGCATTCTTACCCAATTCTCACCCTTTGATCATCATTGACCAATACACCTTATTCATCAATAAAACACTTAAATGGCAGTAGCTATATGTACTTTAAACATATAAGAAATCATGTACGAGTCGCTACAAGATTATACCATAACGTCATACATCATATCAACATACTAGGAAAGTAGGATAACATAGATCATTAGCTATCTTCCCTAACATTGATTTTAGACCATAGTTCATACATGTATAAGTCTAAGGCAGTAGCTCATTAGGTAAGAAATCAAGCCTAAGTCATGCATCATCTAATCACAATTCAAGATCCATCACATACTTAGCCTCTTGACTTCATAGCCTAAAAGAATATATACCAATTCATGCAAGATCTTCTTAATTAGATCATTAAGGATTTATACCTATAAAATTCATCCATTTCATCACCCTAAAACAGTAGCTAAAGCCGTTCATACATGATCAAAAGTCTACTCAACCGATCTCACAATCGACTTCAAGACAACATGTAGAAACATAGGCTATTCATGCTCAAAACTTCATATATTTATCATCATGAACTACTCATCATCAATTCACCATTATTTAATGTAAATAACAATAACCACAAGCCATTCAACATATGAGAATCACCATTAAAAATCAAGAACAAGCCATAATTACAAAACCCTTTCAAGAGCTAAACCATTTTTGGAAGGAACATGGGTTCATCATGCAATTGAAGTGAAATCACATTCAAATCATCATATTAATACTAATTCATCATGATTTAATCTTTAGAAACGTTTTGAGAAAGAACCCATGGCTAGATTGGAAGATTGGAAACTTGTTCATAAGATTTCTTTGAAAAACATTGAGAAGAACTCTCCAAGTGAAAGGTTACTTAGAGATGAAGGATCACCATACCTTAATCTTCATGAAGACCCATAAAACTTGATGAAGAACCCATGAGAATCCCATCTACAAGCTGTTCTTGAGCTTCAAAAACCATGGGGGTTCAAGAGAGAATATTTTGGAGAGGAAGGGTTCAATTTGAGTGAGGGGATTTGAGAATGGGTAAATCACGTTTTTAGGGACTTATATACACCTAAAATTACTTAATTAAACCTATTATAGTCAGGTTAGGACGTGGGGTGAATTTACCATTCACCCCTTTAAGAGGCAGCACGCAGGCAGTTAACTAGCAGGCCACCCGCGACGAGCGTCGTGGCCATGACGGGCCGTGGCAGCCTCCGTCGCAGGACACTTGGCCAATTTCTTGGCTCACAACCTGCCAAGGCAAGTCTCCTTCGACGGGACCTGCTTGACGGTCCGTTGGGGGCCCAACGGTCCGTCATTGGGTCCGTCAAGAGACACTGCCCAGGCAGTGTTTAGGCAGCCTTGAGGTCCTTCTTTTGGGGCCTCTTGTGGGGCCCTTTAGAAGTCGTACCCGGACGTTTCCAACGCGATTACAAACCTTAACATGTTATAGACCTACCACATAAGTTTCATCCAAAACAAACACCTACAAGACGTCCAAACAGCCTTGACCCCAACATGACATACGATGAAAGTCTTAGGGTCTATCTTTCGAACGTCTTGGACGTTCTTGGGCGTTTGACCACCAAACTTTACGAAACTTCATACAATAACATTAAACATCATTTCAATACTTATTTGACTCAGTTCACACAACTTAGGCATGCATACACACATGAGGCACATAAGCGACTATTCGTCGAACGTCTTGGACGTCCCTTGACGTTCAACTTCCAAATCACTTCAAACTTTGCACACTGCCTCTATATCACATAATAAGGCATTTAGGACCTTATAACGATAAGACGAACATGTTAGGCTCTAGACACCTTATCTCATTTTCGAGGTCTTACAATATCCCCCACTTGGGAACATTCGTCCTCGAATGACACTTAGGACTCTTTAATCACATCAATGACTTCAATGCATATAAGAGCAGTTCATCACCTTTAAAATATCATCAAATCATTTTAGCACTCCATGCACACAAGTAAGCAAAACTTCGATTCACTCACCCTTAATGCATTAATCAAAGAGGCTCTTATCATGTTCATAGGAGGAACATACTTCTCCTAATCATAACATGGTCATTGCACCTTAATTCATCAAGTTATGATCTTGCAAGGCCACATATAGGCAGATTTCAACAATACTCAAAACAAGTAGGCATTCATACTTCAATGCACATAGATTTGAGTTAATTTCATTTAACAAAAATCTTCATTAGTTAGACCTAGTACCATGAAGGTCATACTCAACCATACCATGCTTAGTGGTGTCCATGGAGGAATGTCTTGCTCCTCAACACATTACATGTATCATGAGTTCACACCTTAGCAAAGTACAAGGTCAATTTCCTTAAAAATGAGAAATTCCAACTTTCAAGCAAAGTCATGCATATATTTTTCTTCCTAGTGAAGTCTAAATGGCAAGTCACACCAAGTGCATCACAACAAAATAGGAAGTCATTCCACAAATCTTTTTTCTTAACATATTACTCACCCTTAAAGTAAGCCTCATTTTGGAAAAATAGCACAAACCATAGGCACACACGTATACACTTAGCAAAACATGCTTTCACCTTTCAAGAATGAGCCTACAATTTTATATTACAAATCATCAAGTCACTAAATTTTCAAGAGAGTCAACATATTTCATGGTAAAAGAGACTCAACTTCTATTGCAAGGCTAAACAATTTACCCTACAAGTGACTATTTCAAGTTCCTTGTCTTACCTCATGAAGTCAACTTCACAATTAGCACATTAAAATGCAAGTCAACAAGAGAAAACATGGATTTTATCAAAAAATTCTTTTCATGCCCTTTGGAAAATTCACCATGTCTCTAAGATGATGTCAATTAATTCATACCAATCATATAAAGATCATGCAATTCACACTTTATGCAAGACTATTTTCATGAACAAGCATACTAAGAATTCATATTTTCAAATTCGTGTAAGAATAGAAGAACAATGTAGACAATTTCTACAATCTCACCACTCAAACACCATCCCCCACTTAGGGTAAACCAACTTAAGAGCAACTTAACCCAACATATAGAGGATTTCAAATACAAAACCTTCACATTCATCACTTAAAGTGATTACTACTTTAGAGAGAATTTTCATTAATTCAATTTAACAACACTAAGGCATTCTAAACCTTATCATTTTAGGCAAATCATCCTCAACCATCAACTTTGATCATACTATTTGATTCACATAAGGTCTTCCTACAATGCAATAGACACTAAGGTCATACATCATTAGCGGAAAAACAACAAGGAAGTTCATACACAACAAGAAGTTTAGAAATAACTCTACAACTCATCATGTCATAAGATTCTCATCCTCAAATCTAAAAAGCAAAGATTCTTTTCCACATTCCTTATCATGTTCATATTCATAAATTCTACACGTTTTTTTTCAATAACGTCCAATCAAATGACAATTTAGTAGGTTCTCCAAATATATTACAATACGTTGCCTAGTCTTTACAGTGAGCATGCTTCCAAATTTCCAAAAATGCAACATTTAGACATCTAATGGAACAAGCATGGAATTATAAGATACAAAGCTCTACTAACTCATTCTTCATAAGCATGCATACTATATTTACAATTCAAGTCTCCATAAAAGACTCCAATTTATGCTAGCAACTCATCAAGTATCATTTATATGCAAAGGAAAACAATGCACATTTTTAATCGCATACACTCATAGGATAGCATACCTCCATAGGTAGTCATTAAACAATCCAAGTTCAAATCCAAATATTTGGATAGTATCATACAAAATCATATAGGAATACACGATTTAAGAGAAATCACTTTAACCACTATAACTTCTAGCATGCTTCAATAATATCATGACATACATCATCCGACATAACATGCTATTTCACATAGATTTCATATATTGCCATAATTGGCATCACATCATCCAATAAGAGATATTTCATATAAAGCAAGGTAAGATGACCAATCATAATCCCCATAGAGTTGACATGTACAATGATCAAGTAAAGCTCCATAACTTCACTAAACCAAGTAACCCAACAAGAACTATAATTAGCATCATACTCCACTCATCTATAACCTTCATGCATGGATAACTCCATATCTTTAGCACACTAGGCTATTTACTTTTTTACAAGCATAGAGATCATCTCATAAGGACATTCATATTTATCATCATACACACACATAATATTAACCTCCTAAGGTCTCCATCAAGGAAAACTAGTGCAAGACATAGGTAGAGTCCCATACCCCTACCTAAGTCTAGTTAACCCTTCAAGTCGCCTTAGTTAGTATATACATCATCAAATAAGGACAAGTGTCACCTTCACACATACTCATTCAAACCATAAAACAAAGATAAGCATTTTAAACTCACCTTTTCTCCCTCAAGCATAGAGCAACTCTCATCCAAGTAATCATATCTAAAAGACCACCGGACAAGAAAACATAAGAGAGAGATCTTATAGAATTAAGTTCTATGGCACGATATGAGATTGATGAAGAAGGGAAACTCTATCGTCCTATAGCCTCTCGTACCATTGAATGTGTCGCGACTCACCACCAATGATACGAGACTCTACTAGACGTGGCAATATGAGACTTTTTAGAACCTAAAACCGCTTCATAAACCTCATGCTCTGATATCAAGTTTGTCACAACCCAAAAGCATACCCTAGAAGATAGGGTACAATCTTGGATTGTAACCGGCGTCGTCGACCTCTCGGAGGTCTAAGACAAGCCTCTCATATCATTCATTGCATTGACATAGTAAATTTAGCGGAAAATTTAAAACTTTTCATAGCACATCATATGCTAGAAACATCACATCGTATATATACAAAGCATAAGTCATAATACATATTTAAACTCTAAGTCTCTTTCCATCTTAGACTCAATAACTTTAGAATACATTAGGGACACGGCCCATACGATACCTTACATAACTATACAATATTTAAAGACTTCATATTAAAGACATAAGTAGGACATCCTTGAACTTAAGGATTCCTTTTTGAGCTTGAGAAAACACCTATCAAGCTCCTCAATCATAGATCTCCTTTAAGCATTCCATAACCTACACTTTGTGTAAAAAGTAAAGAAGAATGGGATTAGCACAAGAATGTACTAAGGATGGCAACCATGCAAAAACATGCATTTAAAAGGGACATTTCCTTGAAATCATACTTCATGCCATTTTGAGTAAATCATCATAAAACCTTTGTTAACATCATTTATATCATCCACATACGTCATAGAAACACAATCAAAGGCCAATCATCATATGAAAGCACATATAGAATATAAGTACACATAAAGGTCACTTTATAGTGAACTCACCCTTCTTAGCATTTAACTCTTTCTTTCAATTCATTAATCTCCTAAATAATCCTTTAGGGATACTTGGTGCAATGCATCACCTTAGGAACATAAGAGAATACCATATATAGTATCTACACAAGACAACACATGCCATCATAGAAGTATAGTACAACATAAACATAGTCAAACCAAGACTACAACATCATACATAAAGGACACATACATAATCATATGCATTAGAGAACCTTCCTAAGACTTCCTAAGGAGTCACTTGTGCAATGTCTAGATGGGTTCATTACTTCCATCTATCCTAAGTAACTTACCTTAAGTCCTCCTAGTTAGGATCCTATTCAATTACTTCCATTGTCCATTTTACCTTTAGGGAAACCATAGCCTTAACCGACACTAAGACCATGGGTGCTAATCATGGAATTTGGTGTTGTAGAGCCTTACACCAAAGGAAGGTGTTACTACCTAGCCAAGGTAGAACATTAACATACATGCTAGCATATCAAGTGAATTCACTTTGCTAGATCCTATGTGGCAAGCATAGTTTATGGAACTAAGAGATAGGTATTCCCTCTATATACCATTTGGTAATGGGGCCTCACCTCATGAGATAACATGAGTGAATATTCCTCAAGGAAAGTCAACACTTCATGTAAGTACATAGGTGAGTATTCCTCTAAGGGAAGTCGACACCATACGTAGGTCCATAGGTGATTATTCCTCTAAGGGAAGTCAACACTCTATAAGGGACAAATGGTGAAATATTCCTCTAAGGGAAGTCAACACCATACGTAGGTCCATAGGTGATTATTCCTCTAAGGGAAGTCAACACTCTATAAGGGACAAATGGTGAAATATTCCTCTAAGGGAAGTCAACACCTCTCAATGTCAAGTTCACTCGGTGCTAAGCTAAGTTCCCTTTATTGAAAAGCCTTTATTACCTTTGTTTATAAAACATAGTCTTAGGATATTCATCATTCATATGCTTATAGCATATTCAAGTACCTATCTAGTTTTGGAGTATTCTTGGGCCCTCCTAGTTAGACCTCTTCTCCCTAATTAGATCATCCATGTGTGTGAGTGTATATATAGATGTGAGCAAACCTTTCACATAACACATCAAGTCACACATGTTCATAAGTCAATGCATAAGTCTATAGGCATAACTATATGAGCAATCCTTTCATATAAACCTACTAAGACACTATACACATTCATACTTCATCATATCATATTCATAACATGTTCATATAATCATCTTTCATATGCATAAGAACCAAACCTAGGAAATATCCTATCAAGATATACATGTGCAATGCATAGACAAAGTCCCATACCCTTGTCCATACTAGTACACCTATCAAGTCATCCTAGTAAGGGAATACAAATCATACATTCATACATCACCTTAGTATGCATAGTAGTAGACACTAGTGAATATGAGAACTATCTTTCATTTTGACACAATGACTTATACTACTTGTAATATGCATGTAAGTGAGAGTGTGTGTACATTTACCAACATGATCACGTAATGGCCATCAATAACATCTTAAGTCAGCCACACTAATAGACCACATTATACTTCAAGCACATAGCACACAACACATAATAGCATAGGAGACAAGACTATATATACATTAAAATCAAGACTCCTAACTTTAGCTATTTACACTTCCATATAAGGGATACATGGGTAGAGGCTATTAACCACTTTAGCACATCAATAGCAGCACCTATACAACACCCTAACATGATTATACACATGCCCATACAATACCCACATAACCTAATTCACAACTAGAATAGGAAAGTAGGAATAAGCTTCTCATAGTATCATTTTAAGCATATGTTCATAAGTTCATCAATTTGCCTTCATGGCCATGGTCAACACATTTACAATAAAAGTAAAGTAAACACCGCCACCATAAGTGGACCATACCACACAATGCCATACAAGGCTTCATCAACTTTACTATAAAGAATAGAGAAGTAGAAGAGTAAAGGAATTAAGCATTCTTACCCAATTCTCACCCTTTGATCATCATTGACCAATACACCTTATTCATCAATAAAACACTTAAATAGCAGTAGCTATATGTACTTTAAACATATAAGAAATCATGTACGAGTCGCTACAAGATTATACCATAACGTCATACATCATATCAACATACTAGGAAAGTAGGATAACATAGATCATTAGCTATCTTCCCTAGCATTGATTTTAGACCATAGTTCATACATGTATAAGTCTAAGGCAGTAGCTCATTAGGTAAGAAATCAAGCCTAAGTCATGCATCATCTAATCACAATTCAAGATCCATCACATACTTAGCCTCTTGACTTCATAGCCTAAAAGAATCTATACCAATTCATGCAAGATCTTCTTAATTAGATCATTAAGGATTTATACCTATAAAATTCATCCATTACATCACCCTAAAACAGTAGCTAAAGCCGTTCATACATGATCAAAAGTCTACTCAACCGATCTCACAATCGACTTCAAGACAACATGTAGAAACATAGGCTATTCATGCTCAAAACTTCATATATTTATCATCATGAACTACTCATCATCAATTCACCATTAGTTAATGTAAATAACAATAACCACAAGCCATTCAACATATGAGAATCACCATTAAAAATCAAGAACAAGCCATAATTACAAAACCCTTTCAAGAGCTAAACCATTTTTTGAAGGAACATGGGTTCATCATGCAATTGAAGTGAAAATCACATTCAAATCATCATATTAATACTAATTCATCATGATTTAATCTTTAGAAACGTTTTGAGAAAGAACCCATGGCTAGATTGGAAGATTGGAAACTTGTTCATAAGATTTCTTTGAAAAACATTGAGAAGAACTCTCCAAGTGAAAGGTTACTTAGAGATGAAGGATCACCATACCTTAATCTTCATGAAGACCCATAAAACTTGATGAAGAACCCATGAGAATCCCATCTACAAGCTGTTCTTGAGCTTCAAAAACCATGGGGGTTCAAGAGAGAATATTTTGGAGAGGAAGGGTTCAATTTGAGTGAGGGGATTTGAGAATGGGTAAATCACGTTTTTAGGGACTTATATACACCTAAAATTACTTAATTAAACCTATTATAGTCAGGTTAGGACGTGGGGTGAATTTACCATTCACCCCTTTAAGACGCAGCACGCAGGCAGTTAACTAGCAGGCCACCCGCGACGAGGCCCATGACGGGCCGTGGCAGCCTCCGTCGCAGGACACTTAGCCAATTTCTTGGCTCACAACCTGACCAAGGCAAGTCTCCTTCGACGAGACCTGCTTGACGGTCCGTTGGGGGCCCAACGGTCCGTCATTGGGTCCGTCAAGAGACACTACCCAGGCAGTGTTTAGGCAGCCTTGAGGTCCTTCTTTTGGGGCCTCTTGTGGGGCCCTTTAGAAGTCGTACCCGGACGTTTCCAACGCGATTACAAACCTTAACATGTTATAGACCTACCACATAAGTTTCATCCAAATCAAACACCTACAAGACGTCCAAACAGCCTTGACCCCAATATGACATACGATGAAAGTCTTAGGGTCTATCTTTCGAACGTCTTGGACGTTCTTGGGCGTTTGACCTCCAAACTTTACGAAACTTCATACAATAACATTAAACATCATTTCAATACTTATTTGACTCAGTTCACACAACTTAGGCATGCATACACACATGAGGCACATAAGCGACTATTCGTCGAACGTCTTGGACGTCCCTTGACGTTCAACTTCCAAATCACTTCAAACTTTGCACACTGCCTCTATATCACATAATAAGGCATTTAGGACCTTATAACGATAAGACGAACATGTTAGGCTCTAGACAGCTTATCTCATTTTCGAGGTCTTACACGCCGTACGTGAATAGATCCAACAATGCACGCCCGATATCTCCCCCGATGCCAGACATGAGATGTCGTGCGACGATGTCGAATGCCTTCTTTGCAAAGCCAATGCTATACCCGCCGTTGCGCGCGTGCCTAAGGGAGTTGAGAATTCAATAACTGCAGAGATTGTTGGAGGAAGACTAAGGTTCACACAGGGTAACTGCCCACGCCCGGTCCATAGTAGCGTCTGGACGTACATGGCCTTACATGCCCCGTGCGTGCGACGCCTTGAGTTAGCCGTAACAGAAGCTCTAGAACTCCCAACTCGCCCGAAAGCACTGCTGTTTCCACACCAAACGCTTCTATAAAACCAATCGTGAGAAGTTACCTCGGCAACGCACGGTCGCCCTACAGACGTCGCTGGCATATTTTTGTAAGCGCCCAATGGCGTAGCACGGACAAGCCATGCATGCCATCAAACACCCACACAGTACGCCTACTAAGCCTACAGGACGCCCATGACGTCCTTCTTGTTACGCCTCAGTCGCCCCGCAGACATCACCGACATGTTTTTGTAAGCGCCCAACGACTTAGCACGGACGAGCCATGGATGCCATCAAGCGCCCACGCAACACGCCTACTAAGCCCACAGGACGCCCTTGACATCCGCGTGCTTTCGCCTCAAACGCCCCGCAGACGTTGCTGACATGTTTTTGTAAATGCCCAACGGCGTAGTACGGAGGAGCCATGCATGCCATCAAGAGCCCACGCAGCACGCCTACTAAGCCCACAAGACGCCCGTGACGTTGGCCTGCCTTCACCTCACTCACCCCGTAGACGTCACCAGCGTGTTTTTGTAAACGCCCAACGGCGTAGCACGAACAAGCCATGCATGCCATCAAGCACCCACGCAGCACGCCTACTAAGCCCACAGGACGCCCGTGACATCCTCCTGCCTTCGCCTCACTCGCCCCGCCGACGTCGCCGACGTGTTTTTGTAAACGCCCAACAGCGTAGCACGGACAAGCCATGCATGCCATCAAGCGCCCACGCAGCACGCCTACTAAGCCCACGAGATGCGTATGCCGTCCGCCTGCCTACGCCTCAGTCTTCCTCCAACACCTCTACCCCCCTTATATATGTTTAAAAAAGTTTTACCCATGTGACAGGAGTAGACATGGATTTTCTAGAGAATCATAATGGAAATGTACACCCCAAATATGCACGTTCTAAGGTACAAACACACATTATCTTTCACAAATGACTTTTATATATAAAAAAAGTATTTTTCAACAATTGTTTTTAATTTTTATTTTTTTTCGAAATTTCCAAAAATTAGTAATAAATTAATAACAAATAGGAAAAATATCGAAAAAATATGAAATAAACGTAGAAAATTCACAAATTAATATAGTAACCTTAAAATGAAAAATTGAGTACATTTTAATTTTTAAAACGAGATGTAAAAAATAATAAACCATAAAAATAAATTATAAAATAATTATTAAATGTCGGAAAAATACGGAAATGCTCGAAAACACTTCTAAACTTGTCAAAGTAATGATAGGCTACATATTTGCACAAATAAAAGATGTTTCAATATCGTACGAACCATAAAATTAATGAACAATGATATGAACGAGCAACGTGAGGCGAAAACTGTAAGATTTTGAAATATCGAGGTCATGTGATAAGATTTAAATGAACTCCTTAGGATCTAAACCAGTGTTCCTAGCCAATTAGGCATATTTAGAGTCTTTGAAGTGGTGTTGGAACCGAAACTCTTAAACGTCCGGCAAATTGGTTCATATGAGGGCTAGAGTGTCCTTTTGATTTAACCTAGTTAAAGAGTCAGAATTTGGTAAACGGTTGTAACTATAGGTGTAAAATATTGTGTGGGATGGTATCATGTTGGAAAAATCGGGGGACGACTCCCCAAGGACCAAACAAGGACCCTCGAGGAGGACCCTTGAAGCAGCACGGAATGACGGACCCCATGACGGGGCATCACAGGCGCGACGGGGCGTCGAGGCCTCCGTCGTGCCAGCCTTAGCGCTTGGACTTTTCCTCCGCCTGCACAAGTCTCTGACCAACGTGACGGATGTGCAGGACGGAGGGAAGCCAGTCCGTCACGGCCACGACGGTCCGTCGTCGTGGAACCGTCGTGCGCTTGGGGAGAAAGCCTCCGCCTGCACAAGTATCTGACCAACGTGACGGATGTGCAGGACGGAGGGATGTAAGTCCGTCATGCCCACGATGGACCATCGTCGGGGATCCGTCGTGGAAGGTCTGTGGCAGTTTTGGAAAAGTTAGTTTTAGTTAGTTAATTAATTAAGTGTCTTAGGGGTAATTAGGGGTTTAAGAGAGACTAATTAAGTGACTTAAGACCCCACTATAAATACCCAACCCTCATTAGCCTAATCATTCTCTCAAAAACAAAACTCTCTTCCTTCTCTCTACTTTCTCTCTATTGGAAGACTCCATTGGAGATCAACTTGGGGAGATCATTGGGGGTTGATTTAGCACGAAATTCACCATCAAAACGTCATCAAACCTTCAGGTATGGGATCTAATTCACCTTTGAGATTCTTTCCTCAAAGGGTTCCTTCAAAGCTTTTTCCAAAAAGTTGAGTTTCTTATGGGTTTCATCCAAATCCGAATTTGATCATGTGAATTGAGTTAATTAGGTATTCCTTGGTTTAGAATGAATAGATTATCGTGAATTGTAACTTGATTATGGTGAATTGTGGTAGTTTGATCTAGATTGTGGGTGATGACCCCTAACCCTTAACCCTAAATGTAGAATTGATATGGATTAGGTTGAGTTTGATAGAATTGATCTCCTAATTAGTTAAATGGTCTTTAATGATTGTCATTGCATCGATTATGGGTCTATTATGATGAATTGAAGTTCTTCACACCTATGTTCTTGAATATTGAATCTAAGTTAAGAAGATACACTTGAGATCATGTTACTAAGCTTTGATGTAGTATTGCTTCATAGTATAGTGCTTCTCCTTGATTAGTTCTTGTGATTTATTATTGAGTTACATCGATGTGATGATCTAAGATTGGTTGATCTATGGGTTGATGGTAAGGCCCTTTATTGATGGACTATAGAGGAGTATTGGTAAGTCTTGATGATCCTAGCCTTTACTTCAAGTTATGGTTAATTGTCATCAAGTGATAATGTTATGTTGAAGTATGCTTTGATTGATGTGAATAGTTGATATGATAAATGAACTTATATGCTTAGGTTGGTTGTGAGGTTGCTAGGTGTAATGTAACATAGGGAAGTTGTACGATGTCCCCTATTATGATGAGATGTACGAGGGTTGACTTTACCTATATGAATTGTTAATGAAAGGACTAATTCTCATACAATTCTTATTGAGCTACAATGATGGTTATGTAAAGGGCTTGACCCTACTATCTAACTGAGTTAAGATGGTTAATAAAGGTTAAAGACTCGTCTATAAAAGGGAACTTAGCTTAGCACCGAGTGAGCTTGTATGTGAGGGGTGACACTTTCTTGTAAAAAGGAAGGCAGGGTTCATTACGGTCCTCACGGGGTGGATAGCCTCATGACCCGAGTAGGGTGTAGAGTTGATATGTCCGTGGTTCTTTCCCCTAAGCTCCATTAACTATGTTACCACCATAGGATACTAGCTAGTGGATCCACCTAGATAGCTATGTTCACGTTAGGTTCTACCTTGACCGGTAGACCACCTTCCATCGGTGTAAGGTTTCATGACACCGGATTCCACATTCGATTATGTGGTCTATGTCGGTTAAGGCAAATGTTCCCTAAACTAAATGAATGAATAAGGTATAGGCTAATCAAAGTAACCTGAGAGGTTGGCTATAGCTTAGGTAGGGGTATGGGACTCTACCTACGCCTTGCACTAGTTTGCCTTGATAGGAACTTTGAGAGGTCAATATTATACATGTAAAGCGATGGTATGATGTAAATGGTTTGTATGTTGAGTAATATGCTTATGAATATAATGTTGTTGTCCTTGCTTGAAGAAGGATGTATCATGACATGAAGAGTATGTTGGTAAGTAAATTTCTAATTGGTAGTCTTGGTAGGTTACTTGATTGAGTAGGAGATATGGTAATTTTACTTGATCATTGCACTTGTGACTTATTGAAGGTTATCATTAGTATGCTTTGCTTTGCTATGGTTTAAATTGCATATGTAGTCTATTATATTTTCATAAATGTCCCTTTCTAAATATATTTGATTGGTAATTGTATATGAGATTCCATACTTAGTACATGTGGAGTACTAATCCCTTTTCTTTCCCTTTTCCCAAACATTTTATGTTCGGGTCGTTGAGCTTGATCCAAATTGCTAGGAAGGAAGACTTGGGTAGTTTGCCATCCAAGTGGTAGGTCCTCACTCTCTCGAGGACATGGCCGATATCTCTCTTTTATGATGTGTAGATACTATGATTCTATGTTGACTCCGTTATTCTCTTGAGACGATGTAGTAGACAGCCTATATGCGGCTTCTTTCATTTGATGTAGGGCTATGCCCAAGACTTATTGTAATCGATAGATGGTCTATGAGATGAGACGGTTTTATGACTATTATTGTTCTAAATATATAAGTGTATGAAATAAAAGTAGAAGACTAAGTAATCTTCGTATATGAACAAGTCTATGTATACTTCATATATATAATGATGTGTATGTAGAGGTCTATGTAAACCTCCGAGTAGTTTTAGATAAAAAGTTTTAATTCTTTCTGATTTTTAGTCGATGAATGTTATGACGAAGCTAAGAGGCTTGTCTTAGTCCTCCGAGAGGACGACGATGCCGGTTACGTCTGGGGGGGTAAACCCGGATGTGACAAACTTGGTATCAGAGCATGAGGTTAAATATCCTTGATGTTAACGTCTCTCTCTCAACCACGTTATTTAAGTTTGTATTCATAATTGTAAAGTGCGCCACACTTATGAATAGGAACTTATTTGATGATTAGGAATCATTCTCATTGTTAGAAATCCATATCGTGCCCCTAGAATGTACCTCGTATATGCTTTCGCCTGAACATTGTGTTTTGGTTATAGGAGATGAATACTAGAAGAAATACGGCTCGAAGACTTGAGGAAGAGATGGCTGCTGCGGGAATTCCTCGTGACAAACCTGCTCCTCCTCTTGAAGAGGTTGCTATTGATGATCAGGTTCCTGCTGATCCTCCACCGATGACAGAAGCTCAGATGAGAGCTATTATTGCTCAAATGGCTCAAGCCATGACTACTCAAGCTCAAGCCGCAACAGTGCAAGCCCAAGCTATGACTGCCCAAGCCAACAGGGATTTGGCACCTAGAGTCCATGAACAGACTATGCCCTCCAGACTTACGGATTTCACTCGAATGAATCCTCCTGTCTTTTATGGGTCGAAGGTTGATGAAGACCCTCAGGAATTTATTGATGAGGTTCACAAGATTTTGTGTGCTATGGGGCTGTCATCTAGCGAGAATGCCGAGTTGGCCTCATACCAACTCAAGGATGTCGCTCAGATGTGGTATGCGCAATGGAAGGACAACAGGCCACTTGGAAGTGGGTTAGTGACGTGGGAGTTATTCAAAGGGGCCTTCATTGATCGGTTCTTCCCTAGAGAGATGAGGGAAATGAAGGTGGTGGAATTCATCAATCTCCGCCAAATATGCTCCGTCTTTGGTCTCCGATCCTAGAGACAAAATGAGTCGATATGTGACAGGTATATCGGACGACTTACAAGAGGAGTGTCAATCGGCTATGCTACATGATAACATGAATATTGGTCGTCTCATGGTGCATGCAAGAAGGGTTGAGGAGGCTAGAGCAAAAATGAAGGATAAGGTTAAGGACTCAAGAAGGACAAGGTCTTATGAGAGTGAAGCTGCTAAAGATAGGTTGGGAATTCAAGACAGGCCTAGATTCAAGAAGCGGTTCTCAAACCACGTTCCATCCAAATTTCCCAAGGTTAGGGATGGGAAGGTTCCTAGGCCAAGAGCTCAAAAAGGAAAAAGTGGAAATTCGCCCAATAAGAATCCAACTTGTAAGGAATGTGGGAAGAAGCATTTAGGAGTTTGCCTCCTAGGTTCGGACAAGTGCTTTGGTTGTGGAAAGATTGGTCACAAGGTGCGGGATTGTCTAAATGCTAAGGGACAAGAGAGGGGTGGTCAGTCAAGTGGTTCAAATGATGTTCCCAAAAAGAACCGTTTTTATGCTCTTCGTTCGAGAGATGACCAAGAGGCCTCTCCCGATGTGGTGACTGGTATGTTACAAATCTTTGCCATTGATGTGTATGCATTACTTGATCCGGGTGGTACTTTGTCTTTCGTTACTCCATTGGTAGCTAAGAAGTTTAGTACATTACCCGATGTTTTGCATGAACCTATTTTGGTGTCTACCCCGGTGGGTGATTCAGTGGTAGCAAAAAGAGTCTATCGAAATTGTCCTATTTCAATACCTCATAGAGTTTCTCATATTGGTCTAGTTGAGCTAGACATGTTTGATTTTGATGTCATATTAGGAGTTTCTTGGGTCTAGCGGGTTATTATAGAAGCTTCGTAGAAGGCTTTTCATCCATTGCATCTCCTTTGACTTCATTGACCCAAAAAGGTAAAAAGTTTGAATGGTCAGAGGCATGCGAGAGGAGTTTTCAATTATTGAAAGATAGGCTTACTTCCGCGCCGGTGTTAACTTTACCGGAAGGATCTAAAGGGTTCATTGTGTATTATGATGCATCCCGCGTAGGTTTGGGGTGTGTGCTTATGCAAAATGGGAAGGTGATTGCCTATGCGTCGCGGCAACTTAAGGTGCATGAGAGAAATTATCCTACTCATGACCTTGAGTTAGCGGCCGTGGTGTTTGCTTTAAACATATGGAGACACTACTTGTATGGTGTTCATGTGGATGTTTTCACTGATCATAAGAGCCTTTAATATGTGTTTACCCAAAAAGATTTGAATCTTCGACAAAGAAGGTGGTTAGAGTTGTTGAAAGATTATGATATGAGTGTCCTATATCATCCCGGCAAGGCAAATATGGTGGCGGATGCTTTAAGTCGTATGACTATGGGTAGTGTGTATCATATCGAAGAAGACAAGAAAGATCTAGTAAAAGATGTTCACCGTTTGACTAGATTGGGAGTGCGATTTGTGAGTTCGCTAAATGGAGGTGCCATGATTCATCATAGCTCCGAGTCATCATTGGTGGTTGAGGTAAAGTCCAAACAACACCTTGATCAACTATTGATGGAGTTAAAGGAGTCGGTTCTTGGCAAGACGAACGAATCATTCTCCTTAGGAGAAGACAGTGTTTTGAGGTATCAAGGGAGGTTGTGTGTTCCTGATGTGGATGGATTGAGGGATCGGATCCTTGATGAAGCCCATGGATCCCACTATTCCATCCATCCCGGTTCTACAAAGATGTATCATGACCTTCGAGAAATATATTGGTGGGAAGGTTTGAAGAAGGATATAACGGAATTTGTTGCTAAATGTCCGAATTGTCAACAAGTGAAGGCGGAACATCAAAAGCCGGGTGGCTTACTACAGGAGATCCAAATTCCTACATGGAAGTGGGAAGACATTAATATGGATTTCGTAGTAGGGTTGCCTCGGACTCAAAAGTCATTTGATTCTATATGGGTGATTGTTGATAGATTGACTAAGTCCGCTCACTTTATCCCCGTCAAATCTACGTATTCGGCGGAAGATTATGCGAAGATTTTCATAGATGAGATTGTGTGTCATCATGGTATTCCGTTATCCATCATTTCGGATAGAGGTGCACAATTCACATCTAGATTTTGGAAGTCGTTTCAAAAAGGTTTGGGTACTAAAGTGAAATTAAGTACCGCCTTCCATCCTCAAACGGATGGTCAAGCGGAACGCACTATTCAAACTCTTGAGGATATGCTTAGAGCTTGCATCATTGATTTTAAAGGGAGTTCGGATAAGCATTTGCCGTTAGTGGAGTTTGCATATAATAATAGTTTCCATTCGTCCATCTCCATGGCTCCCTATGTAGCCTTGTATGGAAGGAGGTGTAGGTCTCCTATAGGATGGTTTGAAGTAGGTGAGTCATCGATATTCGGTCCCGAATTGATTTACAAGACATTGGAGAATGTACATATCATAAGAAATAGGTTGCAAACAGCCTATAGTCGACAAAAGTCCTATGCCGATAATAGAAGAAGGAACTTGGAGTTTGAAGAGGGTGATAGGGTGTATTTAAAAATCTCACCTATGAAGGGTGTGGTAAGATTTGGCAAGAAAGGGAAGTTGAGCCCTCTATATGTAGGCCCTTATGAGATTTTGGAAAGGGTTAGTAAAGTTGCCTATCGTTTAAGATTACCTGATGAGCTAGCTTTGGTTCATCCGGTTTTCCATGTCTCCATGTTAAAGAAGTGTGTCGGGAATCTCGAGTCAATTCTTCCTTTTGAAGGCCTCGGAGTCAAGGATAACCTCTCTTATGAGGAGGTTCCGGTTCAAATCCTTGACAGGCAAGTGAAAAAGTTGAGGAACAAAGAGGTAGCTTCCGTAAAAGTGTTATGGAGGAACCACCTAGTAGAGGGTGCAATATGGGAGGCGGAGGCCGACATGAAAACCCGTTATCCTCATCTTTTTGATGTTTAAGGTTAGTATCTCTCTCTAATGATATAAATGCGTTAGATATTGTGAATCTCTGTTGTTATTGTGAAACTTAGCAAAACTCCTAGTTTTGGAGACTTCTAGAAAGGGAGTCACTCTAAGGTGACCTTAGACAAATTGAAAGTTGTCTTGTTTCTTGCATATTTGAGTCAAGTTTTGTGATTTAGGTATGGTTAATCCTTGCTGATATTGTATTGAGCATATTGATAAAATGAACTTTGTACTATTTGAATTGAGTGATAAATGATTGAGCTCATGCCCGTATGAAAAGGAGAAAAACCTCATGAGGAAATGTTGAGATCATGTATGGTAAATTGATGTTTTGAAGTATTTTTATGAAATAATATAGTTCATGCTACGGAATATTGTGAATTGATTGAGCTGCTAGTCTTGAGTCTACTCCTTCTTTTTAAGAGTGTTTGGTGTCATTCGGGGACGAATGTTCCTAAGGGGGGGATAATGTAACATTTTGAAATATCGAGGTCATGTGATAAGATTTAAATGAACTCCTTAGGATCTAAACCAGTGTTCCTAGCCAATTAGACATATTTAGAGTCTTTGAAGTGGTGTTGGAACCGAAACTCTTAAACGTCCGGCAAATTGGTTCATAAGAGGGCTAGAGTGTCCTTTTGATTTAACCTAGTTAAAGAGTCGGAATTTGGTAAGTGGTTGTAACTATAGGTGTAAAATATTGTGTGGGATGGTTAATAAAGGTTAAAGACTCGTCTATAAAAGGGAACTTAGCTTAGCACCGAGTGAGCTTGTATGTGAGGGGTGCACTTTCTTGTAAAAAGGAAGGCAGGGTTCATTACGGTCCTCACGGGGTGGATAGCCTCATGACCCGAGTAGGGTGTAGAGTTGATATGTCCGTGGTTCTTTCCCCCAAGCTCCATTAACTATGTTGCCACCATAGGATACTAGCTAGTGGATCCACCTAGATAGCTATGTTCACCTTAGGTTCTACCTTGGCCGGTAGACCACCTTCCATCGGTGTAAGGTTTCATGACACCGGATTCCACATTCGATTATGTGGTCTATGTCGGTTATGGCAAATGTTCCCTAAACTAAAATGAATGAATGAATAAGGCATAGGCTAATCAAAGTAACCTGAGAGGTTGGCTATAGCTTAGGTAGGGGTATGGGACTCTACCTACGCCTTGCACTAGTTTGCCTTGATAGGAACTTTGAGAGGTCAATATTATACATGTGAAGCGATGGTATGATGTAAATGGTTTGTATGTTGAGTAACATGCTTATGAATATAATGTTGTTGTCTTTGCTTGAAGAAGGATGTATCATGACGTAAAGAGCATATTGGTAAGTAAATTGCTAATTGTAGTCTTGGTAGGTTACTTGATTGAGTAGGAGATATGGTAATTTTACTTGATCATTGCACTTGTGACTTATTGAAGGTTATCATTAGTATGCTTTGCTTTGCTATGGTTTAAATTGCATATGTAGTCTATTATGTTTTCATAAATCTCCCTTTCTAAATTTATTTGATTGGTAATTGTATATGAGATTCCATACTTAGTACATGTGGAGTAGTAATCCCTTTTCTTTCCCTTTTCCCAAACATTTTAGGTTCGGGTCGTTGAGCTTGATCCAAATTGCTAGGTAGGAAGACTTGGGTAGTTTGCCATCCAAGTGGTAGGTCCTCACTCTCTCGAGGACGTGGCCGATATCTCTCTTTTATGATGTGTAGATACTATGATTCTATGTTGACTCCGTTATTCTCTTGAGACGATGTAGTAGACAGCCTATATGCGGCTTCTTTCATTTGATGTAGGGCTATGCCCAAGACTTATTGTAATCGATAGATGGTCTATGAGATGAGACGGTTTTATGACTATTATTTTTCTAAATATATAAGTGTATGAAATAAAAGTAGAAGACTAAGTAATCTTCGTATATGAACAAGTCTATGTATACTTCATATATATAATGATGTGTATGTAGAGGTCTATGTAAACCTCCGAGTAGATTTAGATAAAAAGTTTTAATTCTTTCTGATTTTTAGTCGATGAATGCTATGACGAAGCTAAGAGGCTTGTCTTAGTCCTCCGAGAGGACGACGACGCCGGTTACGACTAGGGGGGGGTAAACCCGGATGTGACAAAAATGTTGAGAATAGATAATGAAAAGTAGATGAATATGTTTGTTATTCATGAAGGTTGTTTCAAATTCCTATGATTTATGTACGACAGGAACATCCACATGTTTCGACTAGAAGTCGAACAATGTCGCGCAAGCCACGACTGATGCGGGCAAGCCACGGCCGACCGTTGTGTGCAGGCACGTCCGATGATGGCCGACCGTGTGTGATGTCCAAGGGCTATGATGGCATGACATGCCCGACAATGGCCGACCGTGTGTGTTGTCCAAGGGCGATGATGACATGCCACGCCTGACGTCGTCCGACCATGTGTGCTGTCGAAGGGCTATGATGGCATGCCACGCCCGACGTCGTCTGACCATGTGTGCTGTCGAAGGGCTATGATGGCATGCCACGCCCGACATCGTCCAACCGTGTCAACTAGTCCAAAGGCAATGATGGCATGCCACGCCCGACATCGTCCGACTGTGTCAACTAGTCTAAAGGCAATGATGGCATGCCACGCCCGATGTCGTCCGACCGTGTCAACTAGTCCAAAGGCGATGATGGCCTGCCACGCCCGACGTCGTTTGACCGTGCGTGCAGTCCAAGGGAAATGATGGCATTCCACGCCCGACGTCGTCCGGCCGTGTGTGCTGTCAATGGGACATGATGGCATTCCACGCCCGACGTCGTCCGACCGTGTGTGTTGTCCAATCCCCATGATGGCATGCCACGCCCGACGTCGTCCGACCGTGCGTGCAGTCCAAGGACAATGATGGCATGCAATGCCCTACGTTGTCTGACTGTGTGTGCTGTCAAAGGTCCATTATGGCATGCCACGCCCGATGCCATCCGACTGTGTGGTGCCCGAGGGAAATGATTGCATGCCACGCCACACGTTGTTCGATCGTGCGTGCAGTCCAAGGGCGATGATGGCACGCCACGCTTGATGTCGTCCGACAATGCATGCTGTCCAAGGGCGATGATGGCATGCCACGCACAACGTCGTTTGACCGTGTGCTCCCCAAGGGCGATGATGGCATGCCACGCACAACGTCGTCCGACCGTGTGTGCTGCCCAAGGGCGATGATGGCATGCCACGCCCGACGTTGTTCGACCATGTCACCTAGTCCAAAGGCGATGATGGCATGCATCGCCCGACGTCGTCCTACTGTGTCAAGTAGTCCAAAGGCATTGATGGCATGCCACGCCCAACGTCGTCTGTCCATGCGTGCTGACCAAGGGCGATGATGGCATGCCACGCCCGACGTCGTTCGATTGTGCGTGCAGTCCAAGGGCGATGATGGCATGCCACGCCCGACGTCGTCCGACCGTGTGTGCTGCCCAAGGGCCATGATGGCATTCCACGCCCGACGTCGTCCGACCGTGTGTGCTGTCAATGGGACATGATGGCATTCCACGCCCGACGTCGTCCGACCGTGTGTGCTGTCCAAGCCCCATGATGGCATACGACGCCCGACGTCGTCCGACCGTGCGTGCAGTCCAAGGACGATAATGGCATGCAACGCCCTACATTGTCTGACTGTGTGTGCTGTCAAAGGTCCATTATGGCATGCCACGCCCGATGCCGTCCGACTGTGTGGTGCCCGAGGGAAATGATTGCATGCCACGCCAGACGTTGTTCGATCGTGCGTGCAGTCCAAGGGCGATGATGGCACGCCACGCTTGATGTCGTCCGACCATGCGTGCTGTCCAAGGGCGATGATGGCATGCCACGCACAACGTCGTTTGACCGTGTGCTCCCCAAGGGAGATGATGGCATGCCACGCACAACGTCGTCCGACCGTGTGTGCTGCCCAAGGGCGATGATGGGATGCCACGCCCGACGTTGTCCGACCGTGTCACCTAGTCCAAAGGCGATGATGGCATGCATCGCCCGACGTCGTCCTACTGTGTCAAGTAGTCCAAAGGCATTGATGGCATGCCACGCCCAACGTCGTCCGACCATGCGTGCTGACCAAGGGCGATGATGGCATGCCACGCCCGACGTCGTTCGATTGTGCGTGCAGTCCAAGGGCGATGATGGCATGCCACGCCCGACGTCGTCCGACCGTGTGTGCTGCCCAAGGGCCATGATGGCATTCCACGCCCGACGTCGTCCGACCGTGTGTGCTGTCAATGGGACATGATGGCATTCCACCCCCGACGTCGTCCGACCGTGTGTGCTGTCCAAGCCCCATGATGGCATGCCACGCCCGACGTCGTCCGACCGTGCGTGCAGTCCAAGGACGATGATGGCATGCAACGCCCTACATTGTCTGACTGTGTGTGCTGTCAAAGGTCCATTATGGCATGCCACGCCCGATGCCGTCCGACTGTGTGGTGCCCGAGGGAAATGATTGCATGCCACGCCACACGTTGTTCGATCGTGCGTGCAGTCCAAGGGCGATGATGGCACGCCACGCTTGATGTCGTCCGACCATGCGTGCTGTCCAAGGGCGATGATGGCATGCCACGCACAACGTCGTTTGACCGTGTGCTCCCCAAGGGCGATGATGGCATGCCACGCACGACGTCGTCCGACCGTGTGTGCTGCCCAAGGGCGATGATGGTATGCCACGCCCGACGTTGTCCGACCGTGTCACCTAGTCCAAAGGCGATGATGGCATGCATCGTCCGACGTCGTCCTACTGTGTCAAGTAGTCCAAAGGCATTGATGGCATGCCACGCCCAACATCGTCCGACCATGCGTGCTGACCAAGGGCGATGATGGCATGCCACGCCCGACGTCGTTCGATTGTGCGTGCAGTCCAAGGGCGATGATGGCATGCCACGCCCGACGTCGTTCGATTGTGCGTGCAGTCCAAGGGCGATGATGGCATGCCACGCCCGACGTCGTCCGACCGTGTGTGCTGCCCAAGGGACATGATGGCATGCCACGCCCGACGTCGTCTGACTGTGCGTGTGGTCCAAGGGCGAGGATGGCATGCAACGCCCGACGTCGTTCGACCGTGTGCTGTCAAAGGGTCATGATGGTATGCTACGCCTGATGTCGTTAGACCGTGTGGTGTCCAAGGGCAATGAAGGCATGCCACGCCAGACGTCGTCCGATCGTGCGTGCAGTCCAAGGGCGATGATGGCATGCAACGCCCGACGTCGTCCTACCGTGTGTGCTGTCAAAGGGCCATGATTGCATGCGACGCCCGACATCGTCCGACCGTGTGTGCTGCCCAAGGGCGATGATGGCATGCCACGCCTGACGTCGTCCGACCATGTGGCCAGTCCAAGTGCGATAATGGTATGCCATGCCTGACGTTGTCCGACCGTGCGTGCTGTCCAAAGGCGATGATGGCATGCCACGCCCAACGTCATCTGACCGTGTGTGCTGCCCAAGGGCGATGATGGCATGC
>JABWTJ010001235.1:57500-60000 GCA_016801875.1 Solanum sitiens | reverse complement strand
TTGCCTGCGTGTTTTTGTAAACGCCCAACGGTGTAGCACGGACAAGTCATGCATGCCATCAAGCGCCCACGCAGCACGCCTACTAAGCCCACGGGATGCGTATGCCGTCTGCCTGCCTGCGCCTCAGTCATCCTCCAACACCTCTACCCCCCTTATATATGCTTAAAAAAGGTTTATCCATGTGACAGGAGTATACATGGATTTTCTAGAGAATCATAATGGAAATGTACAATCTAAATATGCACGTTCTAAGGTACAAACACACATTATCTTTCACAAATGACTTTTAATATAAAAAAAGTATTTTTCAACAATTCTTTTTAATTTTTATTTTTTTCCAAAATTTCCAAAATTAGTAATAAATTAATAACAAATAGGAAAAATATCGAAAAAATATGAAATCAACACAGAAAATTCACAAATTAATATAGTAACCTTAAAATAAAAAATCCTGTACATTTTAATTTTTAAAACGAGATGTAAAAAATAATAAACAATAAAAATAAATTATAAAATAATGATTAAATGTCGGAAAAATACGGAAATGCTCGAAAACACTTCTAAACTTTCAAAGTAATGATAGGCTACATATTTGAACAAATAAAAGATGTTTCAATATCGTACGAACCATAAAAGTAATGAAAAATGATACAAACGAGCAACGTGAGGCGGAAACGTTGAGAATAGATAATGGAAAGTAGATGAATATGTCTGTTATGCATGAATATTGTTTCAAACTCCTTTGATTTATGTACGACATGAACATCCACATGTTTCGACTAGAGCTCGAACAACGTCACGCAAGCCACGACCAATGCGGGCAAGCCACGGCCGACGGTTGTGTGCAGGCACGTCCGACAATGTACGATCGTGTGTGCTGTCCAAGGGTTATGATGGCATGACACGCCCGACAATGGCCGACCGTGTGTGCTGTCCAAGGGCAATGATGACATGCCACGCCCGACGTCGTCCGACCATATGTGCTGTCCAACGGGTATGATGGCATGCCACGCCCGACGTCGTCCGACCGTGTCAACTAGTCCAAAGACGATGATGGCATGCCACGCCCAACGTCGTCCGACCGTGTCAACTAGTCCAAAGGCGATGATGGCATGCCACACCAGATGTCGTCTGACCATGTCAACTAGTTAAAAGGCAATGATGGTATGCCACGCCCGACTTCGTTCGACCGTGCGTGCAGTCCAAGGGCGATGATGGCATGCCACGCCCGATGTCATCCGACCGTGTGTGCTGTCAAAGGGCCATGATGGCATGCCATGCCCGACGTCGTCCGACCGTGTGTGCTGTCCAAGCGCCATGATGGCATGCCACGCCCGACGTCGTCCGACCGTGCATGCAGTCCAAGGACGATGATGGCATGCAACTCCCGATGTCGTCTGACCGTGTGTGCTATCAAAGGTCCATGATGGCATGCCACACCCGATGCCGTCCGACCGTGTGGTGCCCAAGGGCGATGATGGCATGCCACGCCAGACGTCGTTTGATCGTGCGTGCAGTCCAAGGGCGATGATAGCATTCCACGCTTAACGTCGTTCGACCGTGCGTGTTGTCCAAGGGCGATGATGGCATGCCACGCCCAACGTCGTTTGACCGTGTGTGCTGCCCAAGGGCAATGATGGCATGCCACGCCCGACGTCGTCTGACCATGTGTGCTGCCCAAGGGCGATGTTGGCATGCCACAACCGACGTCGTCCGACCGTGTCACCTAGTCCAAAGGCGATGATCGCATGCATCGCCCAACGTCGTCCGACCGTGTCAAGTAATCCAAAGGCATTGATGGCATGCCACGCCCGACGTCGTCCGACCGTGCGTGCTATCCAAGGGCGATGATGGCAGGCCACGCCCGACGTTATTCGACCGTGCGTGCAGTCCAAAGGCGATGATTGCATGCCACACCCGACGTCGTCCGACCGTGTGTGCTGCCCAAAGGCCATGATGGCATGTCACGCCCGACGTCGTTCGATCGTGTGTGCATTCTAAGGGCGATAATGGCATGCAACGCCCGACGTTGTCCGACCGTGTGTGCTATCAAAGGGCCATAATGGCATGCCATGCCCGATATCGTCCGACCATGTAGTCCCCAAGGGCGATGATGGAATGCCACGCCTGATGTCGTCCGATCGTGTGTGCATTCCAAGGGCGATGATGGCATGCAACGCCCGACGTCGTCCTACCGTGTGTACTGTCAAAGGGCCATGATTGCATACGACACCCGACATCATCCGACCGTGTGTGCTGCCCAAGGGCGATGATGGCATGCCACGCCTGATGTCGTCCGACCATGCGGGCAGTCCAAGTGCGATGATGGCATGCCACGCCTGACGTTGTCCGACCGTGCGTGCTGTCCAAAGGCGATGATGGCATGCCACACACAACGTCATCTGACCGTGTGTGCTGCCCAAGGGCGATGATGGCATGCCACGCCCAACGTCGTCCGACTGTGTCACCTAGTCCAAAGGCGATGATGGCGTGCATCACT
>JABWTJ010001235.1:25000-50000 GCA_016801875.1 Solanum sitiens | reverse complement strand
GAGGCACGACCCGGCCAATTAAGGCTAGGAGCGCATCACCGACAGAAGGGACGAGACGACCGGTGCATACCTAGGGCGGACAGCCGGCTTATCCCAAAGTCCAACTACGAGCTTTTTAACTGCAACAACTTAAATATACGCTATTGGAGCTGGAATTACCGCGGCTGCAAGCACCTGACTGCCCTCCAATGGATCCTCGTTAAGGGATTTATATTGTACTCATTCCAATTACCAGACTCATAGAGCCCGGTATTGTTATTTATTGTCACTACCTCCCCGTGTCAGGATTGGGTAATTTGCGCGCCTGCTGCCTTCCTTGGATGTGGTAGCCATTTCTCAGGCTCCCTCTCCGAAATCGAACCCTAATTCTCCGTCAACCGTCACCACCATGGTAGGCCACTATCCTACCATCGAAAGTTGATAGGGCTGAAATTTTAATGATGCATCGCCGGAACGATGGCCGTGCGATCAATCGACTTATCATGAATCATCGCAGCAACGGGCAAGCCACGACCGACCGTTGTGTGCAGGCAAGTCCGACAATGTCCGATCGTATGTGCTGTCCAAGGGTTATGATGGCATGACATGCCTGACAATGGCCGACCGTGTGTGCTATCCAAGGGCAATGATGACATGCCACGCCCGACGTCGTTCGACCATATGTGCTGTCCAACGGCTATGATGGCATGCCACGCCCGACGTCGTCCGACCATGTCAACTAGTCCAAAGGCGATGATGGCATGCCACGCACAACGTCGTTCGACCATGTCAACTAGTCCAAAGGAGATGATGGCATGCCACACCAGACGTCGTCCGACCGTGTCAACTAGTCCAAAGGCGATGATGGCATGCCACGCCCGACGTCGTTCGACCGTGTGTGCAGTCCAAGGGCGATTATGGCATGCCACGCCCGACGTTGTCCAACCGTGTGTGCTGTCAAAGGGCCATGATGGAATGCCATGCCCGACGTCGTCCGATCGTGTGTGCTGTCCAAGTGCCATGATGGCATGCCACGCACGACGTCGTCCGACCGTGCATGCAGTCCAAGAACGATGATGGCATGCCACGCCCGACTTCGTTCGATCGTGTGTGCTGTCAAAGGTCCATGATGGCATGCCATGCCCGATGCTGTCCGACCGTGTGGTGCCTAAGGGCGATGATGGCATGCCATGCCAGACGTCGTTCGATCGTACGTGCAGTCCAAGGGCGATGATGGCATGCCACGCCTGAAGTCGTCCGACCGTGCATGCTGTCCAAGGGCAATGATGGCATGCCACGCCCAACGTCGTTTGACCGTGTGTGCTGCCCAAGGGCGATGATGGCATGCCACGCCCGATGCCGTCTGACCATGTGTGCTGCCCAAGGGCGATGATGGCATGCCACGCCCGACGTCGTCCGATCGTGTCACCTAGTCCAAAGGCGGTGATCACATGCAACACCCGACGTCGTCTGACCGTGTCAAGTAGTCCAAAGGCATTGATGGCATGCCACGCCCGACGTCGTCCAACGACGCGTGCTATCCTAGGGCGATGATGGCTTACCACGCCTAACGTCGTCCGACCGTGCGTGCTGTCCAAGGGCGATGATGGCATGCCACGCCCAACGTCGTCCGACCGTGTGTGCTGCCCAAGGGCCATGATGGCATGTCACGCCCGACGTCGTCTGACCGAGTGTGCTGCCCAAGGGCGATAATGGTATGCAACGCCCGACGTTGTCTGACCGTGTGTGCTGTCCAAAAGCGGTGATCGCATGCATCGCCCCACGTCGTTCGACCGTGTCAAGTAGTCCAAAGGCATTGATGGCATGCCACGCCCGACGTCGTCCGACCATGCATGCTATCCAAGGGCGATGATGGCATGCCACGCCCGACATCGTTCGACCGTGCGTGCAGTCCAACGGCGATGATGGCATGCCATGCCCGACGTTGTCCGACCGTGTGTGCTGCCCAAGGGCCATGATGGCATGTCACACCCGACGTCGTTCGACCGTGCTTGCAGTCCAAGGGCGATGATGGCATGCAACGCCCGACGTTGTCCAATCGTGTGTGCTGTCAAAGGGCCATAATGGCATGCCATGCCCGATGTCATCCGACCGTGTGGTCCCCGAGGGCGATGATGGCATGCCACGCCCGACGTCGTCCGACCATGTCAACTAGTCCAAAGGTGATGATGGCATGCCACGCACAACGTCGTCCGACCATGTCAACTAGTCCAAAGGAGATGATGGCATGCCACACCAGACGTCGTCCGACCGTGTCAACTAGTCCAAAGGCGATGATGGCATGCCACGCCCGACGTCGTTCGACCGTGTGTGCAGTCCAAGGGCGATTATGGCATGCCACGCCCGACGTTGTCCAACCGTGTGTGCTGTCAAAGGGCCATGATGGAATGCCATGCCCGACGTCGTCCGATCGTGTGTGCTGTCCAAGTGCCATGATGGCATGCCACGCACGACGTCGTCCGACCGTGCATGCAGTCCAAGAACGATGATGGCATGCCACGCCCGACTTCATTCGATCGTGTGTGCTGTCAAAGGTCCATGATGGCATGCCATGCCCGATGCTGTCCGACCGTGTGGTGCCTAAAGGCGATGATGGCATGCCATGCCAGACGTCGTTCGATCGTGCGTGCAGTCCAAGGGCGATGATGGCATGCCATGCCTGAAGTCGTCCGACCGTGCATGCTGTCCAAGGGCAATGATGGCATGCCACGCCCAACGTCGTTTGACCGTCTGTGCTGCCCAAGGGCGATGATGGCATGCCACGCCCGATGCCGTCTGACCATGTGTGCTGCCCAAGGGCGATGATGGCATGCCACGCCCGACGTCGTCCGATCGTGTCACCTAGTCCAAAGGCGGTGATCACATGCAACACCCGACGTCGTCTGACCGTGTCAAGTAGTCCAAAGGCATTGATGGCATGCCACGCCCGACGTCGTCCAACGATGCGTGCTATCCTAGGGCGATGATGGCTTACCACGCCTAACGTCGTCCGACCGTGCGTGCTGTCCAAGGGCGATGATGGCATGCCACGCCCGACGTCGTCCGACCGTGTGTGCTGCCCAAGGGCCATGATGGCATGTCACGCCCGACGTCGTCTGACCGAGTGTGCTGCCCAAGGGCGATGATGGTATGCAACGCCCGACGTTGTCTGACCGTGTGTGCTGTCCAAAAGCGGTGATCGCATGCATCGCCCCACGTCGTTCGACCGTGTCAAGTAGTCCAAAGGCATTGATGGCATGCCACGCCCGACGTCGTCCGACCATGCATGCTATCCAAGGGCGATGATGGCATGCCACGCCCGACATCGTTCGACCGTGCGTGCAGTCCAAGGGCGATGATGGCATGCCATGCCCGACGTTGTCCGACCGTGTGTGCTGCCCAAGGGCCATGATGGCATGTCACACCCGACGTCGTTCGACCGTGCGTGCAGTCCAAGGGCGATGATGGCATGCAATGCCCGACGTTGTCCAATCGTGTGTGCTGTCAAAGGGCCATAATGGCATGCCATGCCCGATGTCATCCGACAGTGTGGTCCCCAAGGGCGATGATGGCATGCCACGCCAGATGTAGTCCGATCGTGCATGCAGTCCAAGGGCGATGATGTCATGCAACGCCCGACATCGTCCTATGGTGTGTGCTTACAAAGGGCCATGATTGCATGCGAAGCCCGACATCGTCCGACCGTGTGTGCTGCCCAAGGGCGATGATGGCATGCCACGCCTGACGTCGTCCAACCATGCAGGCTGCCCAAGGGCGATGATGGCATGCCATGCCTAACGTCATCCGACTGTGCATGCTGTCCAAGGGCGATGATGTCATGCCACGCCCAACGTCATCTCACCGTGTGTGCTACCCAAGGGCGATGATGGCAAGCCACGCCCGACGTCGTCTGATCGTGTGACATAGTCCAAAGGCGATGATGGCATGCATCGCCCGACGTCGTCCGACCGTGTTAAGTAGTCCAAAGGCATTTATTGCATGCCACGCCCGACGTTGCCGACCGTGCTTGCTGTGCAAGGGCGATGATGGCATGCCACGCCCGACGTCGTCCGACCGTGCGTGTAGTCCAAAGGCATTTATTGCATGCAACGCTTGACGGCGTCCGACCGTGTGTGCTGCCCAAGGTCCATGATGGCATGCCACGCTCGACGTCATCCGACCGTGCGTGTAGTCCAAGGGCGATGATGGCATGCAACGCCCGACGTCGTCCGACCGTGTGTGCCATCAAATGGCCATGATGGTATGCCACGCCTGATGTCGTTCGACCGTCTGGTGCCCAAGGGCGATGATGGCATGCCACGCCCGACGTCGTTCGATCGTGCGTGCAGTCCAAGCGCCATGATGGCATGCCACGCCCGACGTCGTCCAACCGTGCATGCAGTCCAACGACGATGATGGCATGCAACGCCCGATGCCGTCTGACCGTGTGTGCTGTCAAAGGTCCATGATGGCATGCCACGCCCGAGGCCGTCTGACCTTGTTGTGCCCAAGGGAGATGATGGCATGCCACGCTAGATGTCGTTCGATCGTGCATGCAGTCCAAGGGCGATGATGGCATTCCACGCCTAACGTCGTCCGACCGTGCGTGTTGTCCAAGGGCGATGATGTCATGCCACGCCCAAAGTCGTTTGACCGTGTGTGCTGCCCAAGGGCGATGATGTCATGCCACGCCCGATGTCGTCTGACCGTGTGTGCTGCCCAAGGGCGATGATGGCATGCCACGCCCGACGTCGTCCGACCGTGTTACCTAGTCCAAAGGCGATGATCGTATGCATCGCCCGACGTCGTTCAAGTGTGTCAAGTAGTCCAAAGGCATCGATGGAATGCCACGCCCGACGTCGTCCGACCGTGCGAGCTATCCAAGGGCGATGATGTCATGCCACGCCCGACGTCGTTCGACTGTGCGTGCAGTCCAAGGGCGATGATGGCATGCCACGCCCGACGTCGTCCGAGCGTGTGTGCTGCACAAGGGCCATGATGGCATGTCACGCCCAACATTGTCCGACCGTGTGTGCAGTCCAAGGGCGATGATGGCATGCATAGCCCGACGTTGTCCGGCCGTGTGTGCTGTCAAAGGGCCATAATGGCATGCCATGCCCGATGTCTTCCGATCGTGTAGTCCCCAAAGGCGATGATGGAATGCCACGCCTGACTGTCACATCTGGATTTACCCCCCAGACGTAACCGGCGTTGTCGTCCTCTCGGAGGACTAAGACAAGCCTCTTAGCTTCGTCATAGCATTCATCGACTAAAAATCAGAAAGAATTTAAAACTTTTTATCTAAAACTACTCGGAGGTTTACATAGACCTCTACATACACATAATTATATATATCAAGTATACATAGACTTGTTCATATACGAAGATTACTTAGTCTTCTACTTTTATTTCATACACTTATATATTCAGAAAATAATAGTCATAAAACCGTCTCATCTCATAAACCATCTATCGATTACAATAAGTCTTGGGCATAGCCCTACATCAAATGAAAGAAGCCGCATATAGGCTGTCTACTACATCGTCTCAAGAGAATAACAGAGTCAACATAGAATCATAGTAACTACACATCATAAAAGAGAGATGTCGGCCACGTCCTCGAGAGAGTGAGGACCTACCACTTGGATGGCAAAATACCCAAGTCTTCCTTCTTAGCAATTTGGATCAAGCTCAACGACCCGAACCTAAAATGTTTGGGAAAAGGGAAAGAAAAGGGATTAGTACTCCACATGTACTAAGTATGGAATCTCATATACAATTACCAATCCAATATATTCAAAAAAGGGACATTTATAAAAACATAATAGACTACATATGCAAGTAAACCATAGCAAAGCAAAGCATACTAATGATAACCTTCAATAAGTCACAAGTGCAATGATCAAGTAAAATTACCATATCTCCTACTCAATCAAGTAACCTACCAAGACTTACAATTAGCAATTTACTTACCAACATACTCTTCATGTCATGATACATCCTTCTTCAAGCAAGGACAACAACATTATATTCATAAGCATATTACTCAACATACAAACCATTTACATCATACCATCGCTTTACATGTATAATATTTACCTCTCAAAGTTCCTATCAAGGCAAACTAGTGCAAGGCGTAGGTAGAGTTCCATACCCCTACCTAAGCTATAGCCAACCTCTCAAGTTACTTTGATTAGCCTATACCTTATTCATTCATTTAGTTTAGGGAACATTTGCCTTAACCGACATAGACCACATAATCAAATGTGGAATCCGGTGTCATGAAACCTTACACCGATGGAAGGTGGTCTACCGGCCAAGGTAGAACCTAACGTGAACATATCTATCTAGGTGGATCCACTAGCTAGTATCCTATGGTGGCAACATAGTTCAAGAACTAAGAGATAGGTATTCCCTCTATATACCATTCGGTAATGGGGCCTCACCTCATGAGAATTCATGTGTGAATATTTCTCAAGGAAAGTCAACACTTCATGTAGATCCATAGGTGAGTATTCCTCTAAGGGAAGTCAACACTCTATAAAGAACAAATGGTGAATATTCCTCTAAGAGAAGTCAACACCTCTCAATGTCAAGTTCGCTCGGTGCTAAGCTAAGTCCCCATTTGTAGAGAAGCCTTTAATCTTTATTAATCTTCTCAATTTAATTAGATAGAAGGGTCAATCCCTTGTATATCATCATTATAGCTCAAATAAGAATTGTATGAGAATTAGTCCTTTCATTAACAATCCATATAAGTGAAGTCAACCCTCGTACATCTCATCATAATAGGGCACATCGTACAACTTCCCTATATTACATTACACCGCAACCTCACAACCAACCTAAGCATATCAATTCATGTATCATATCAACTTATCACATCAATCAAAGCATACTTCAACATAACATTATCACTTGATGACAATTAACCATAATTTGAAGTAAAGGCTAGGATCATCAAGACTTACCAATACTCCTCCCTAGTCCATCAATAAAGGACCATACCATTAACCCATAGATCAACCAATCTTAGATCATCACGTCAATGTAATTCAATAATAAATCACAAGAACTAATCAAGGAGAAGCACTATACTATGCAGCAATACTACATCAAAGCTTAGTAACATGATCTCAAATGTATCTTCTTAACTTAGATTCAATATTCAAGAACATAGGTGTGAAGAACTTCAATTCATCATAATAGACCAATAATCAATGCAATGACAATCATTTAAGACCATTTAACTAATTAGGAGATCAATTCTATCAAACTCAACCTAATCCATATCAATTCTACATTTAGGGTTAAGGGTTAGGGGACATCACCCACAATCTAGATCAAACTACATCAATTCGCCATAGTCAAGTTACAATTCATGATAATCTATTCATTCTAACCCAAGGAATACCTAATTAACTCAATTCACATGATCAAATTCGGATATGGATGAAACCCATAAGAAACTCAACTTTTTGGAAAAAGCTTTGAAGGAACCCTTTGAGGAAAGAATCTCAAAGGTGAATTAGATCCCATACCTTAAGGTTTGATGACGTTTTGATGGTGAATTTCGTGCTAATCCAGCCCCCAATGATCTCCCCAAGTTGATCTCCAATGGAGTCTTCCAATAGAGAGAGAAAGTAGAGAGAAGGAAAAGAGTTTTGTTTTTGAGAAAATGATTAGGCTAATGAGGGTTGGGTATTTATAGTGGGGTCTTAAGTCACTTAATTAGTCTCTCTTAAACCCCTAATTACCCCTAAGACACTTAATTAATTAACTAACTAAAAACTAACTTTGTCGAAACTGCCACAGACCTTCCACGACGGATCCCCAACGACGGTTCGTCGTGGGCGTGACGGACTGACATCCCTCCGTCCTGCACATCCGTCACGTTGGTCAGAGACTTGTGCAGGCGGAGGCTTTCTCCTCAAGCGCACGACGGTTCCACGACAACGAACCATCGTGGCCGTGACGGACTGGCTTCCCTCCGTCCTGCACATCCGTCACGCTGGTCAGAGACTTGTGCAGGCGGAGGAAAAGTCCAAGCGCTAAGGCTGGCACGACGGAGGCCTCGACGCCCCGTCGCACCTGTGACGCCCTGTCATGGGGTCCCTCATGCCCTGCTGCTTCAAGGGTCCTCCTCGAGGGTCTTTGTTTGGTCCTTGGGGAGTCGTCCCCCGACTTTTCCAACATGATACCATCCCACACAATATTTTACACCTATAGTTACAACCGTTTACCAAATTCCGACTCTTTAACTAGGTTAAATCAAAAGGACACTCTAGCCCTCTTATGAACCAATTTGCCGAACGTTTAAGAGTTTCGGTTCCAACACCACTTCAAAGACTCTAAATATGCCTAATTGGCTAGGAACACTGGTTTAGATCCTAAGGAGTTCATTTAAGTCTTATCACATGACCTCGATATTTCAAAATGTTACATTATCCCCCCCTTAGGAACATTCGTCCCCGAATGACACCAAACACTCTTAAAAAGAGGGAGTAGACTCAAGACTAGCAGCTCAATCAATTCACAATATTCCGTAGCATGAACTATATTATTTCATAAAAATACTTCAAAACATCAATTTACCATACATGATCTCAACATTTCCTCATGAGGTTTTTCTCCTTTTCATACAGGCATGAGCTCAATCATTTATCACTCAATTCAAATAGTACAAAGTTCATTTTATCAATATGCTCAATACAATATCAGCAAGGATTAACCATACCTAAATCACAAAACTTGACTCAAATATGTAAGAAACAAGACAACTTCCAATTTGTCTAAGGTCACCTTAAAGTGACTCCATTTTTAGAAGTCTCCAAAACTAGGAGTTTTGCTAAGTTTCACAAAAACAACAGAGATTCACAATATCTAACGCATTTATATCATTAGAGAGAGATACTAACCTTAAACATCAAAAAGATGAGGATAACGGGTTTTCATGTCGGCCTCCGGCTCCCATGTTGCACCCTCTACTAGGTGGTTCCTCCATAACACCTTTACGGAAGCTACCTCTTTGTTCCTCAACTTTTTCACTTGCCTATCAAGGATTTGAACCGGAACCTCCTCATAAGAGAGGTTATCCTTGACTCCGAGGCCTTCAAGAGGAAGAATTGACTCGGGATTCCCGACACACTTCTTTAACATAGAGACATGGAAAACCGGATGAACCAAAGCTAGCTTATCAGGTAATCTTAAACGATAGGCAACTTTACCAACCCTTTCCAAAATCTCATAAGGGCCTACATATCGAGGGCTCAACTTCCCTTTCTTGCCAAATCTTACCACTCCCTTCATAGGTGAGATTTTTAAATACACCTTATCACCCTCTTCAAACTCCAAGTCCCTTCTTCTATTATCGGCATAGGACTTTTGTCGACTATAGGCTGTTTGCAACCTATTTCTTATGATATGTACATTCTCCAATGTCTTGATGACTCACCTACTTCAAACCATCCTATAGGAGACCAACACCTCCTTCCATACAAGGCTTCATAGGGAGCCATGGAGATAGACTAATGGAAACTATTATTATATGCAAACTCCACCAACGGCAAATGCTTATTCCAACTCCCTTTAAAATCAATGATGAAAGCTCTAAGCATATCCTCAAGAGTTTGAATCGTGCGTTCCGCTTGACCATCCGTTTGAGGATGGAAGGCGGTACTTAATTTCACTTTAGTACCCAAACCTTTTTGAAACGACTTCCAAAATCTAGATGTGAATTGTGCACCTCTATCCGAAATGATGGATAACGGAATACCATGACGACACACAATCTCATCTATGAAAATCTTCGCATAATCTTCCACCGAATACGTAGATTTGATGGGGATAAAGTGAGCGGACTTAGTCAATCTATCAACAATCACCCATATAGAATCAAATGACTTTTGAGTCCGAGGCAACCTTACTACGAAATCCATATTAATGTCTTCCCACTTCCAAGTAGGAATTTGGATCTCCTGTAGTAAGCCACCCGACTTTTGATGTTCCGCCTTCACTTGTTGACAATTCAGACATTTAGCAACAAATTCCGCTATATCCTTCTTCAAACCTTCCCACCAATATATTTCTCGAAGGTCATGATACATCTTTGTAGAACCGGGATGGATGGAATAGTGGGATCCATGGGCTTCATCAAGGATCCGATCCCTCAATCCACCCATATCAGGAACACACAACCTCCCTTGATACCTCAATACACTGTCTTCTCCTAAGGAGAATGACTCGTTCGTCTTGCCAAGAACCGATTCCTTTAACTCCGTCAATAGTTGATCGAGGTGTTGTTTGGACTTTACCTCAACCACCAATGATGACTCGGAGTTATGATGAACCGTGGCACCTCCATTTAGCGAACTCACCAATCGTACTCCCAATCTAGTCAAACGATGAACATCTTTTACTAGATCTTTCTTGTCTTCTTCAATATGAGACACACTACCCATAGTCATACGGCTTAAAGCATCCGCCACCACATTTGCCTTGCTGGGATGATATAGCACACTCATATCATAATCTTTCAACAACTCTAACCACCTTCTTTGTCAAAGATTCAAATCTTTTTGGGTAAACACATATTGAAGGCTCTTATGATCAGTGAAAACATCCACATGAACACCATACAAGTAGTGTCTCCATATTTTTAAAGCAAACACCACGGCCGCTAACTCAAGGTCATGAGTAGGATAATTTCTCTCATGCACCTTAAGTTGCCGCGAAGCATAGGAAATCACCTTCCCATTTTGCATAAGCACACACCCCAAACCTACGCGGGATGCATCACAATACACAATGAACCCTTTAGATCCTTCCGGTAAAGTTAACACCGGAGCGGAAGTAAGCCTATCCTTCAATAATTGAAAACTCCTCTCGCATGCCTCTGACCATTCAAACTTTTTACCTTTTTGAGTCAATGAAGTCAAAGGAGATGCAATGGATGAAAACCTTCTACGAACCTTCGATAATAACCCGCTAGACCCAAAAAACTCGTAATATCAGTTGGGGTCAAGGGTCTAGGCCAGTTTCATACCGCATCTGTCTTCCTTGGGTCTACCTGAACTCCCTCACTAGAGATAATGTGCCCAATAAATGCCACCGACCTCAGCCAAAACTCGCACTTGCTATACTTGGCGAACAATTTATGTTCTCTAAGGGTTTGCAATACTACCCTTAGATGATCCCTGTGGTCAACCTCATTTTTTGAATACACCAAGATATCATCGATAAATACAATAACGAATGAATCAAGGAAATTTCGAAACACTCTGTTCATCAGATCCATAAACGCCGCCGGAGCATTTGTGAGACCAAAAGACATAACCACGAACTCATAATACCCATATCGAGTCCGAAAGGCTGTCTTTGGAATATCTTTATTTCTCACCCTAAGCTGGTGGTACCCTGACCTTAAATCAATCTTTGAGAAGTAACTCGCTCCTTGGAGTTGATCAAATAAATCATCAATCCGAGGAAGAGGATACTTGTTCTTGATAGTAACCTTGTTGAGTTGTCGGTAGTCAATACACATTCTCAAGGACCCATCCTTCTTTTTCACGAACAAGACCGGAGCACCCCATGGAGAAATGCTAGGCCTTATAAAGCCCTTGTGTAGCAAATCTTTAAATTGTGCCTTCAATTCCTTTAACTCGGCCAGAGCCATTCTATAAGGAGGAATAGAGATAGGATTTGTTTCCGGTAGCAAATCGATACCGAAATCTATTTCCCGTTTGGGAGGAATGCCAGGAAGGTCATCAGGAAAGACCTCCGTAAATTCACTCACCACGGGGACTGACTCTATAGGAGGAACTTCGGAATCCACTTCTTGGACTCTCACAATATGGTAGAGACACCCCTTCGAGATCATTTTACACGCCTTTAGGCATGTTATGAAACGACCTCTAGGAAGAGAATTTCCACCCTTCCACTCAATAACGGGTTCATTTGGGAAACAAAACCTCACAATTTTTGTCCTACAATCGATGAAAGCGAAACTAGCATGCAACCAGTCCATACCTAATATGACATCAAAATCAAACATGTCTAGCTCAACTAGATCAATATGAGAAACTATATGAGGCATTGAAATAGGACAATTTTGATAGACCCTTTTTGCTACCACTGATTCACCAACCGGAGTAGACACCAAAATAGGTTCATGCAAAACATCGGGTAATGTACTAAACTTCTTAGCTACTAATGGAATAACGAAAGACAAAGTAGCACCCGGATCAAGTAATGCATACACATCAATGGCAAAGATTTGTAACATACCAGTCACCATATCGGGAGAGGCCTCTTGGTCATCTCTCGAACGAAGAGCATAAAAACGGTTCTTTTTGGGAGCACTATTAGAACCACTTGGCTGACCACCTTTTTCTTGTCCTTTAGCATTAGGACAATCTCGAACTCGATGACCATTTTTCCCGCAACAAAAGCAAATCCCCGTTCCTACCAAACATTCTCCATAGTGACCTTTCCCACACTTAGAACATGTAGGCTTCGCATTAGATGAGTTCCCATCCTTTCCCTTGGCAACTTTTGGTCTAGGAGCTTTAGAATCCCTAGTCTTGGGAAATTTGGATGGAACGTGGTTTGAGAACCGCTTCTTGAATCTAGGCCTGTCTTGAATTCCCAACCTATCTTTAGCAATTTCACTCTCATAAGACTTTGTCCTTCTTGAGTCCTTATCCTTATCCTTCCTTTTTGCTCTAGCCTCCTCCACCCTTCTTGCATGCACCATGAGACGACCAATATTCATGTTATCATGTAGCATAGCCGATTGACACTCCTCTTATAAGTCGTCCGATATACCTGTCACATATCGACTCATTTCGTCTCTAGGATCGGAGACCAAAGATGGAGCATATTTGGCCAATTGGGTAAATTTCAGAGAATACTCATGAACACCTATCGTTCCTTGGCGGAGATTGATGAATTCCACCACCTTCGTTTCCCTCATCTCTCTAGGGAAGAACCGATCAATGAAGGCCCCTTTGAATAACTCCCACGTCACTAACCCACTTCTAAGTGGCCTGTTGTCCTTCCATTGCGCATACCATATCTGAGCGACTTCCTTGAGTTGGTATGAGGCCAACTCGGCATTCTCGCTAGATGACAGCCCCATAGCACACAAAATCTTGTGAACCTCATCAATAAATTCCTAAGGGTCTTCATCAACCTTCGAACCATAAAAGACAGGAGGATTCATTCGAGTGAAATCCCTAAGTCTGGAGGCCATAGTCTGTTCATGGACTCTAGGTGCCAAATCCCTATTGGCTTGAGCAGTCATAGCTTGGGCTTGCATGGTTGCGGCTTGAGCTTGAGTAGTCATGGCTTGAGCCATTTGAGCAATAATAGCTCTCATCTGAGCTTCTGTCATCGGTGGAGGATCAGCAGGAACCTGATCATCCATAGCAACCTCTTCAAGAGGAGGAGCAGGTTCATCACGAGGTATTCCCGCAGCAGCCATCTCTTCCTCAAGTCTTTGAGCCGCGTTTCTTCTAGTATTCATATCCTATAACCAAAACACAAGGTTCAGGCGAAAGCATATACGACATACATTCTAGGGGCAAGATATGGATTTCCAACAATGAGAATGATTCCTAATCATCAAATAAGTTCCTATTCATAAGTGTGGCGTGCTTCACAATTATGAATACAAACTTAAATAACGTGGTTGAGAGAGAGACGTTAACATCAAGGATATTCAACCTCATGCTCTGATACCAAGTTTGTCACATCCGGGTTTACCCCCCAGACGTAACTGGCGTCGTCGACCTCTCGGAGGACTAAGACAAGCCTCTTAGCTTCGTCATAGCATTCATCGACTAAAATCAGAAAGAATTTAAAACTTTTTATCTAAAACTTTTTATCTAAAACTTTTACTCAATCAAGTAACCTACCAAGACTTAAAATTAGCAATTTACTTACCAACATACTCTTCATGTCATGATACATCCTTCTTCAAGCAAGGACAACAACATTATATTCATAAGCATATTACTCAACATACAAACCATTTACATCATACCATCGCTTTACATGTATAATATTGACCTCTCAAAGTTCCTATCAAGGCAAACTAGTGCAAGGCGTAGGTAGAGTCCCATACCCCTACCTAAGTTATAGCCAACCTCTCAAGTTACTTTGATTAGCCTATACCTTATTCATTCATTTAGTTTAAGGAACATTTGCCTTAACCGACATAGACCACATAATCGAATGTGGAATCCGGTGTCATGAAACCTTACACCGATGGAAGGTGGTCTACCGGCCAAGGTAGAACCTAACGTGAACATAGCTATCTAGGTGGATCCACTAGCTAGTATCCTATGGTGGCAACATAGTTCAAGAACTAAGAGATAGGTATTCCCTCTATATACCATTCGGTAATGGGGCCTCAGCTCATGAGAATTCATGAGTGAATATTTCTTAAGGAAAGTCAACACTTCATGTAGATCCATAGGTGAGTATTCCTCTAAGGGAAGTCAACACTCTATAAAGAACAAATGGTGAATATTCCTCTAAGGGAAGTCAACACCTATCAATGTCAAGTTCGCTCGGTGCTAAGCTAAGTCCCCATTTGTAGAGAAGCCTTTAATCTTTATTAATCTTCTCAATTTAATTAGATAGAAGGGTCAATCCCTTGTATATCATCATTATAGCTCAAATAATAATTGTATGAGAATTAGTCCTTTCATTAACAATCCATATAAGTGAAGTCAACCCTCGTACATCTCATCATAATAGGGCACATCGTACAACTTCCCTATATTACATTACACCGCAACCTCACAACCAACCTAAGCATATCAATTCATGTATCATATCAACTTATCACATCAATCAAAGAATACTTCAACATAACATTATCACTTGATGACAATTAACCATAATTTGAAGTAAAGGCTAGGATCATCAAGACTTACCAATACTCCTCCCTAGTCCATCAATAAAGGACCATACCATTAACCCATAGATCAACCAATCTTAGATCATCACGTCAATGTAATTCAATAATAAATCACAAGAACTAATCAAAGAGAAGCACTATACTATGAAGCAATACTACATAAAAGCTTAGTAACATGATCTCAAATGTATCTTCTTAACTTAGATTCAATATTCAAGAACATAGGTGTGAAGAACTTCAATTCATCATAATAGAGCCATAATCAATGCAATGACAATCATTAAAGACCATTTAACTAATTAGGAGATCAATTCAATCAAACTCAACCTAATCCATATCAATTCTACATTTAGGGTTAAGGGTTAGGGGACATCACCCACAATCTAGATCAAACTACATCAATTCGCCATAGTCAAGTTACAATTCATGATAATCTATTCATTCTAACCCAAGGAATACCTAATTAACTCAATTCACATGATCAAATTCGGATTTGGATGAAACCCATAAGAAACTCAACTTTTTGGAAAAAGCTTTGAAGGAACCCTTTGAGGAAAGAATCTCAAAGGTGAATTGGATCCCATACCTTATGGTTTGATGACGTTTTGATGGTGAATTTCGTGCTAATCCAGCCTCCAATGATCTCCCCAAGTTGATCTCCAATGGAGTCTTCCAATAGAGAGAGAAAGTAGAGAGAAGGAAGAGAGTTTTGTTTTTGAGAAAATGATTAGGCTAATGAGGGTTGGGTATTTATAGTGGGGTCTTAAGTCACTTAATTAGTCTTTCTTAAACCCCTAATTACCCCTAAGACACTTAATTAATTAACTAACTAAAAACTAACTTTTTCGAAACTGCCACAGACCTTCCACGATGGATCCCCGACGACGGTCCGTCGTGGGCGTGACGGACTGACATCCCTCCATCCTGCACATCCGTCACGTTGGTCAGAGACTTGTGCAGGCGGAGGCTTTCTCCCCAAGCGCACGACGATTCCACGACGAGGAACCGTCGTGGCCGTGACGGACTGGCTTTCCTCCGTCTTGCACATCCGTCACGCTGGTCAGAGACTTGTGCAGGCGGAGGAAAAGTCGAAGCGCTAAGGCTGGCACAACGGAGGCCTCGACGCCTCGACGCCCCGTCGCGCCTGTGACGCCCCGTCATGGGGTCCGTCATGCCCTGCTGCTTTAAGGGTCCTCCTCGAGGGTCCTTGTTTGGTCCTTGGGGAGTCGTCCCCCGACTTTTCCAACATGATACCATCCCACACAATATTTTACACCTATAGTTACAACCGTTTACCAAATTCTGACTCTTTAACTAGGTTAAATCAAAAGGACACTCTAGCCCTCTTATGAACCAATTTGTCGGACGTTTAAGAGTTTCGGTTCCAACACCACTTCAAAGACTCTAAATATGCCTAATTGGCTAGGAACACTGGTTTAGATCCTAAGGAGTTCACTTAAGTCTTATCACATGACCTCGATATTTCAAAATGTTACACTGACGTCGTCCGATCGTGTGTGCAGTCCAAGGGCGATGATGGCATGCAACGCCCGACGTCATCCTACCGTGTGTGCTGTCAAAGGGCCATGATTGCATGCGATGCCGAACATCGTCTAACCGTGTGTGCTGCCCAAGGGCGATGATGGCATGCCACGCCTAATGTCGTCCGACCATGGGGGCAGTCCAAGTGCGATGATGGCATGCCACGCCTGACGTCTTCCGATCGTGCGTGCTGTCCAAGGGCGATGATGGCATGCCACACCCAACGTCATCTGACCGTGTGTGCTGCCCAAAGGCAATGATGGCATGCCACGCCCGACGTCGTACGACTGTGTCACCTAGTCCAAAGGCGATGATGGCATACATCGCCCGACGTCGTCCGACCGTGTTAAGTAGTCCAAAGGCATTGATTGCATGCCACGCCCGACGACGTCCGACCGTGCTATTTGTGCAAGGGCGATGATGGCATGCCATGCCTGACGTCGTTCGACCGTGCTTGCAGTCCAAGGGCGATGATAGCATACAACGCTCGACGGCGTCCGACTGTGTGTGCTGCCCAAGGGCCATGATGGCATGCCACGCTCGACGTCGTCCGACCGTGCATGTAGTCCAAGGGCGATGATGGCATGCAACGCCCGACATCGTCCGACCTTCTGTGCCGTCAAATGGCCTTGATGGTATGCCACGCCTGATGTCGTTCGACCGTTTGGTGCCCAAGGGCGATGATGGCATGCCACGCCAGACGTCGTCCGATCGTGCGTGCAGTCCAAGGGCGATGATGGCATGCAACGCCCGACATCGTCCTACCGTGTGTGTTGTCAAAGGGACATGATTGCATGCAAAGCCCAACGTCGTTTGACCGTGTGTGCTCCCCAAGTGCGATGATGGCATGCCACTCACGACGTCGTCCGACCGTGTGTGCTGCCCAAGGGCGATGATGGCATGCCACGCCTGACGTCGTACGACCATGCGGGCAGTCCCAGGGCGATGATGGCATGCCACGCCTGACGTCGTCCAACCGTGCGGGCAGTCCCAGGATGATGGCATGCCACGCCTGACGTCGTCCGATCGTGCATCCGCATGCCACACCCAACGTCGTCTGACCGTGTGTGCTGCCCAAGGGCGATGATGGCATGCCACACCCAACGTCGTCTGACCGTGTGTGCTGCCCAAGGGCGATGATGGATTGCCACGCCCGATGTTGTCTGACCGTGTGTGCTTCCCAAGGGCGATGATGGCATGCCACGCCCGACGTCGTTCGACCGTGTCACCTAGTCCAAAGGCGATGATGGCATGCATCGCCCAACATCGTCCGACCGTGTCAAGTAGTCCAAAGGCATTGATGGCATGCCACGCCCGACGTCGTTCAACCGTGCATGAAGTCCAAGGGCGATGATGGCATGCCACGCCCGACATCGTCCGACTGTGCGTGCAGTCCAAGGGCGATGATGGCATGCCACGCCCGATGTCGTCCGATCGTGCGTGCTGTCAAAGGGCCATGATGGCATGCCACGCCCGACGTCGTCCAATCGTGCGTGCTGTCCAAAGGCGATGATGGCATGCCACGTCCGACGTCATTCGACATTGCATGCAGTCCATAGGCGATGATGGCATGTCACGCCCGACGTCGTCCGACCGTGTGTGCTGCCCTAGGGCCATGATGGCATGCCACGCCCGACGTCGTCCGACCGTGCGTTTGGTCCAAGGGCGATAATGGCATACAACGCCCGACGTCGTTCGACTATGTGCTGTCAAAGAGCCATGATTGTATGCCACGCCTGATGTCGTTCGACCGTGTGGTGTCCAAGGGCTATGATGGCATGCCACGCCAGACGCCGTCCGATCGTGCGTGCAGACCAAGGGCGATGATGGCATGCAACGCCCGACGTCGTCCTACTGTGTGTGCTGTCAAAGGGCCATGATTGCATGCGACGCCCGACATCGTCCGACCGTGTGTGCTGCCCTAGGGCGATGATGGCATGCCACGCCTGATGTCGTCCGATCGTGCGGGCAGTCCCAGGGCGATGATGGCATGCCACGCCTGACGTCGTCCGATCGTGCATGCTGTCCAAGGGCGATGATGGCATGCCACACCCAACGTCGTCTGACCGTGTGTGCTGCCCAAGGGCGATGATGGATTGCCACGCCCGATGTTGTCTGACCGTGTGTGCTTCCCAAGGGCGATGATGGCATGCCACGCCCGACGTCGTTCGACCGTGTCACCTAGTCCAAAGGCGATGATGGCATGCATCGCCCAACATCGTCCGACCGTGTCAAGTAGTCCAAAGGCATTGATGGCATGCCACGCCCGACGTCGTCCCACCGTGCGTGTTGTCCAAGGGAGATGATGGCATGCCACGTCCGATGTCGTCCGACCTTGTGTGCTGCCCAAGGGCGATAATGGCATGCCACGCCCGACGTCGTCCGACCGTATGTGCTGCCTAAGGGCGATGATGGCATGCCATGCCCGACGTCGTCCGACCGTGTGTGCTGCCCAAGGGCCATGATGGCATGCCACGCCCGACGTCGTCCGACCGTGCGTGTGGTCCAAGTGCGATGATGGTATACAACGCCCGACGTCGTTCGATCCGTGCTGTCAAAGGGCCATGATGGTATGCCACGCCTGATGTCGTTCGACCGTGTGGTGTCCAAGTGCGATGATGGCATGCCATGCCAGACGCCGTCCGATCGTGCGTGCAGTCCAAGGGCGATGATGGCATGCAACGCCCGACGTAGTCCTACTGTGTGTGTTGTCAAAGGGCCATGATTGCATGCGACGCCCGACATTGTCCGACCGTGTATGCTGCCCTAGGGCGATGATGGAATGCCACGCCTAACGTCGTTCGACCGCGCGGGCAGTCCCAGGGTGATGATGGCATGCCATGCCTGATGTCGTCCGATCGTGCATGCTGTCCAAGGGCGATGATGGCATGCCACACCCAACATCGTCTGACCGTGTGTGCTGCCCAAGGGCGATGATGGCATGCCACGCCCGACGTTGTCTGACCGTGTGTGCTGCCCAAGGGCGATGATGCCATGCCACGCCCGACGTCGTTCGACCGTTGTCACCTAGTCCAAAGGCGATGATGGCATGCATCGCCCGACGTCGTTCGACCGTGTTAAGTAGTCCAAAGGCATTGATGGAATGCCATGCCCGACGTCGTTCAACCGTGCGTGCAGTCCAAGGGCGATGATGGCATGCAATGCCCGACGTCGTCCGACCGTGCGTGCAGTCCAAAGGCGATGATGGCATGCCACGCCCGACGTCGTCCGACCGTGCGTACTGTCAAAGGGCCATGATGACATGCCACGGCGTGCTGTCCAAGGGCGATGATGGCATGCCACGTCCGACGTCATCCGACCATGTGTGCTGCCTAAGGGCGATGATGGCATGCACTTCCCGACGTCGTCCGACCGTGCGTGTTGTTCAAGGGCAATGATGGCATGCCACGCCCGACGTCGTTCGATCGTGCGTGCAGTCAAGGGGCGATGATGGCATGCCACGCCCTACGTCGTCCGACCATGTGTGCTGTCAGAGGGCTATGATGGCACGCCACGCCCGATGACGTTCGACCGTGCATGCTGTCCAAGGGCAGATTTTGCAGTCCACGCCCGTTCTGCGCAGGCCTTGGCAAATGTCGCCTGGCCGCGGACGTGGAATGCCCGTGCTGCGTATGCAGACCTATTTGCCCCTTGACATCTCACTTGGCTTTAAAATCGCACCCGACATTCCAAAAAAACTCTTAAAGCGACATCGTTATTATTCCCTTAACATGTCATTAGTCTTGACAAACGAACTCAACGTCACGAAAAACCTTGCAATAGGGCTTAGTTATTGGACAAGTGTTTCATCGTCGTAGAACGTATATCTCAACACTTAGGGAGGACCGGCCGGCCTATCCCAAAGTCCAACTATGAGCTTTTTAACTGCAACAACTTAAATATACGCTATTGGAGCTGGAATTACCACGGATGCTAGCACAAGACTTGCCCTCCAATGGATCCTTGTTAAGGGATTTATATTGTACTCATTCCAATTACCAGACTCATAGAGCCCGGTATTGTTATTTATTGTCACTTCCTCCCCGTGTCAGGAATGGGTAATTTGCGCGCCTGCTGCCTTCCTTGGATGTGGTAGCCGTTTCTGAGGCTCCCTCTCCGGAATTAAACCCTAATTCTCCGTCACCCGTCACCACCATGGTAGGCCAATATCCTACCATCAGAAGTTGATAGGGCTGAAATTTTAATGATGCATCGCCAGAACGATGGCCGTCTGATCCATCGAGTTATCATGAATCATCGCAGCAACGGGCTGAGCCCGCGTCAACCTTTTATCTAATAAATGCCTCCCTTACAGAAGTCGGGGTTTATTGTACGTATTAGCTCTAGAATTACTACGATTATCCGAGTAGTAGATACCATCAAACAAACTATAACTGATTTAATGAGCCATTCGCAGTTTCACAGTCTGAATTTGTTCATACTTACACATGCATGGCTTAATCTTTGAGACAAGCATATGACTACTGGAAGGATCAACCAGTTAGAATTCCTCAATGACGCCGCGTGCCGCATGAGAGAGGCGTGCCCGTTCGAGCATGGTTGGGTCCAAGGCGAGCGCGGCAGTTATTCGCAAGGAGCATTCGTTTTGGGCAGATAGGAGCCAGTAAAGGCCCCATGCCCACTGCATCTACCGTATCCGATAATTCGAGGCGCCGCTCGCGGACCACGCTATCGCACGACGAAGCGAGGGAAGGCGTGGGATGCGAGAGCGTCTTTTGGGTTCACCCCGTACATGGAATGCGAGGGGAGAAAGGCGACCGATTGCACGTGCACAATGCCTTGGTAGTATGTATGCAACACAGGATTCTGACGTCCATCAAGCCTAGGTTGCGCTTCATCCGCCACCCAGATGGCATGCGAGTTAGGACGTCGCTGCTCGAAGCAGGGATCCAACCTAACCACACATGCCCAATACCACTCATACGCCGTACGTGAATAGCTCAAATGATGCACGCCCGACATCTACCTCGACGCCCGACATGATATGTCATGCGACGATGTCGAATGCCTTCTTTGCAAAGCCAATGCTATAACCGCCGTTGCGCACGTGCCTAAGGGAGTTGAGAATTCAATCACTGCAGAGATTGTTGGAGGAAGCCGAAGGTTCACACAGGGGAACTGCCCACGCCCGGTCCATAGTAGCGTCTGGTCGTACATGGCCTTACATGCCCCGTGCGTGCGACGCCTAGAGTTAGCCGTAACAGAAGCTCTAGAACTCCCCACTCGCCCGAAAGCACTGCTGTTTCCACACCAAACGCTTCTATAAAAGTGATCGTGAGAAGTTCGCTCGGCAACGGACGGTCGCCCTGCAGACGCCGCTGGCATGTTATTGTAAGCGCCCAAAGGCGTAGCACGGACAAGTCATGCATGCCATCAAACGCCCATGCAGCACGCCTACTAAGCCAACAGGACGCCCATGACGTCCGCCTTGTTACGCCTTAGTCGCCCCGCAGACGTCGCCGACATGATTTTGTAAGCGCCCAACGACATAGCACGAACGAGCCATGGATGCCAGCCATCAAGCGCCCACGCAGCACGCCTACTAATCCCACAGGACGCCCTTGACGTCCGCGTGCTTTCGCCTCAAACGCCCCGCAGACGTCGCTGACATGTTTTTGTAAACGGCCAACCGCGTAACACGGACGAGCCATGCATGCCATCAAGAGCCCACGCAGCACGCCTACTAAGCCCACAGGACACCCGTGACGTTGGCCTGCGTTCACCTCACTCGCCCCGTCGACGTCGCCGGCGTGTTTTTGTGAACGTCCAATGGCGTAGCACGGACAAGCCATGCATGACATCAAGTGCCCACGCAGTACGCCTACTAAGCCCACAGGAAGCCCGTGACATCCTCCTGCCTTCGCCTCACTCGCCCCGCCGACGTCGCCGGCGTGTTTTTGTAAACGCCCAACGGCGTAGCACGGACAAGCCATGCATGCCATCAAGCGCCCACGCAGCACGCCTACTAAGCCCACGGGATGCGTATGCCGTCCGCCTGCCTGTGCCTCAGTCTTCCTCCAACACCTCTACCCCCCTTATATATGCTTAAAAAGGTTTTACTCATGTGACAGGAGTAAACATGGACTTTCTTTAGAATTATAATAGAAATGTACAACCCAAATATGCACGTTCTAAGGTACAAACACACATTATCTTTCACAAATGACTTTTATATATAAAAAAGGTATTTTTCAACAATTGTTTTTAATTTTTATTTTTTTCTGAAATTTCCAAAAATTAGTAATAAATTAATATTAAATAGGAAAAATATCGAAAAAATATAAAATCAACACAGAAAAATCACAAATTAATATCGTAACCTTAAAATAAAAAATTCAGTACATTTTAATTTTTAAAACGAGACGTAAAAAATAAAAAAACATAAAAATAAATTATAAAATAATGATTAAATGTCAGAAAAATACGGAAATGCTCGAAAACACTTCTAAACTTGTCAAAGTAATGATGGTATACATATTTGCACAAATAAAAGATGTTTCAATATCGTACAAACCATAAAAGTAATGAAAAATGATATGAATGAGCAACGTGAGGCGGAAACGTTGAGAATAGATAATATAAAGTAGATGAATATGTTTGTTATGCATGAAGATTGTTCAAACTCCTTTGATTTATGTATGGCATGAACATCCACATGTTTTGACTAGAGCTCGAACAATGTCGCGCAAGCCACGACCGATGCGGGCAAGCCACGGCCGACCATTGTGTGCAGGCACGTCCGACAACGGCCGATCGTGTGTGCTGTCCAAGGGTTATGATGGCATGACACGCCCGACAAAGGCCGACCGTGTGTGCTGTCCAAGGGCAATGATGACATGCCACGCCCGACGTCGTTCGACCATATGTGCTATCCAATGGCTATGATGGCATGCCACACCCGACGTCGTCCGACCGTGTCAACTAGTCCAAAGGCGATAATGGCATGCCACGCCCAACGTCGTCCGACCGTCTCAACTAGTCCAAAGGCGATGATGGCATGCCACGCCTGACGTCGTCCAACCGTGTCACCTAGTCCAAAGGCGATGATGGCATTCATCGCCCGACGTCGTCCGACCGTGTCAAGTAACCCAAAGGCATTGATGGCATGCCACACCCGACGTCATCCGACCGTGCGTGCTGTCCAAGGGCAATGATGGCATGCCACGCCCGACGTCGTTCGATCGTGCGTGCAGTCCAAGGGCTATGATGGCATGCCACGCCCGACGTTGTCTGACCTTGTGTGCTGTCAAAGGGCCATGATGTCATGCCACGCCCGACGTCGTCCGATCGTGCGTGTTGTCCAAGGGATATGATGGCATGGCGACGTCCGATGTTGTCCGACCGTGTGTGCTGCCCAAGGGCGATAATGGCATACCACGCCCGACGTAGTCCGACCGTGTGTGCTGCCCATGGGCGATGATCGCATGCCACACCCGACGTCGTTCGACCGTGTGTGCAGTCCAAGGGCGATGATGGCATTCCATGCCCGACGTCGTCCGATCCTGTGTGCTGCCCAAGGGCCATTATGGCATGCCACGCCCGACGTCGTCCGACCGTGCGTGTGGTCCAAGGGCGATGATGGCATACAACGCCCGACGTCGTTCGACCGTGTGCTGTCAAAGGGACATGATAGTATGCCACGCCTGATGTCGTTCGACCGTGTGGTGTCCAAGGGCGATGATGGCATGCCACGCCAGGCGCCATCCGATCGTGCGTGCAGTCCAAGGGCGATGATAGCATGCAACGCCCGACGTCGTCCTACTGTGTGTGCTGTCAAAGGGCCATGATTGCATGCGACGCCCGACATCGTCCGACCGTGTGTGCTTCCCTAGGGCGATGATGGCATGCCACGCCTGACATCGTCCGACCGTGCGGGCAGTCCCAGGGCGATGATGTTATGCCACGCCTGACGTCGTCCGATCGTGCATGCTGTCCAAGGGAGATGATGGCATGCCACACCCAACGTCGTCTGACCGTGTGTGCTGCCCAAGGGCGATGATGGCATGCCACGCCCGACGTCGTTCGACCGTGTCACCTAGTCCAAAGGCAATGATGGCATGCGTCGCCTGACGTTGTCCGACCGTGTCAAGTAGTCCAAAGGCATTGATGGCATGCCACGCCCGACGTCGTTCGAGCGTGCGTGTAGTCCAAGGGCGACGATGGCATGCCACGCCCGACGTCGTCTGACCGTGCGTACAGTCCAAAGGCGATGATGGCATGCCACGCCCAACTTCGTCCGACCGTGCGTGCTGTCAAAGAGACATGATGGAATGCCACGTCCGACGTCGTCCGACCGTGTGTGCTGCCCAAGGGCGATAATGGCATACCACGCCCGACGTAGTCCTACCGTGTGTGCTGCCCATGGGCGATGATCGCATGCCACACCCGACATCGTTCGACCGTGTGTGCAGTCCAAGGGCGATGATGGCATTCCATGCCCGACGTCGTCCGATCCTGTGTGCTGCCCAAGGGCCATTATGGCATGCCACGCCCGACGTCGTCCGACCGTGCGTGTGGTCCAAGGGCGATGAT
>JABWTJ010001235.1:12500-17500 GCA_016801875.1 Solanum sitiens | reverse complement strand
AGAAAGAATCTCATCCCACTTTAACAATCTAGGCACAAAAGTAGTTCTATGCTCCTGGTGAGATTCCATAAGCATAGTAACACCTTTAGGACTAGAGTTAATTGCTTTTGGAGCAATAGTGGTTTTCATTAGCTTATAATATACCCGATATATTATAGCTAAGTCTCTGGTTCCTGATTTACTATTCATATTCTTGGTTTTGACATTGAGAGTCAAAGTGTCAAGAATATTAGAGTCATCAAGATCAATAGAAAAATTAGGATAACTATTGAAGTAAACTGGCCCATGAGCTAGATTATTTTCTAAGATACCTAACAACGAATCATCAAAATTGAGAAGTCTAGCATCCCGAAGCAATAAACAAATAGGAATATTTAAACCTTTACGGAAAAGAGGTTTAACAGCTACTTGCACAAGACCAATATGAAGGAATTTAAATTCTTTCTTATACCTGTCTATGTCAGCAGCAATTAACAATTTAATAGTCTCTAAAGAGTTATTAATTGCAGAAGTAGATTCACAAGTTTTTATATTAAAACTTTTAAACAAATTAAAATTACCTATTTGGTAAATCTTATTAAAAGGTTCTTTAGGAATAGACCAATTTTGTAAATGCATATCTTCTTTAGATATAGAATAATTAACAGAGTTAACAATACTATTGTTATTCATGATAGAAAAGAGTTGTCTTTTGGCATGAAAGAACTTCAAGGATCAAATAAGTAACAAAGATAATTTTAACAAAGATTATCAAGTTTATGATAAAGATAACAATGATAAATTAATCTTTAATTTTATATCAACGATTAAACAGATAATATTAAGATTAACTATGATTTGACAATTAAATTGGCTTTGGATATTACTCAACTTAAATCACGCATGTTGGATATTACAAGTCTTTGTCAAGTCTTATTGTAGGCCACTATCCTATCATCGAAAGTTGATAGGGCTGAAATTTTAATGACGCATCGCCGGAACGATGGCCGTGCGATCAATCGACTTATCATAAATCATCGAAGCAACGGGCTGAACCGCGTCGACCTTATATCTAATAAATGCATCCCTTCCAGAAGTCGGGGTTTGTTGCACGTATTAGCTCTAGAATTACTACGGTTATCCGAGTAGTAGATACCATTAAACAAACTATAACTGATTTAATGAGCCATTCGCAGTATCACAGTCTGAATTTGTTCATACTTACACATGCATGGCTTAATCTTTGAGACAAGCATATGACAACTGGCAGGATCAACAAGGTAGAATTCCTCAACGACGACGCGTGCCGCATGAGAGCGGTGTGCCCGTTCGAGCACGGTCGGGTCCAAGGCGAGCGCGGCAGTCATTCACAAGGAGCATTCATTTTGGGCAGATAGGAGCCGGTGAAGTCCCCATTCCCACTGCGTCTACCGTATTTGAGAATTTGAGGCACCGCTCGCGGACCATGCCATCGCACGACGAAGCGAGGGAAGGCATGGGCCGCGAGAGCGTCTTTTTGGTTCACCCCGCACATGGAATGTGAGCGGAGAAAGGCAACCGATTGCACGTGCACAATGCCTTGGTAGTAGGTATGCAACACAGGATTCCGACGTCCGTCAAGCCTAGGTTGCGCTTCATTCGCCACCGAGATAGCATGCGAGTTAGGATGTCGCTTCTCAAAGCAGGGATCCAACCTAACCACACATGCCCAATACCACTCATGCGCCGTACGTGAATAGCTAAAATGATGCACGTCCAACATCCACCCCGACGCCTGATATGAGATGTAGTGCGATGACGTCGAATACCTTCTTTGCAAAGCCAATGAGAATTCAATCACTGCAGAGATTGTTGGAGGAAGACTAAGGTTCAAACAGGGGAACCGCCCACACCCGGTCCATAGTAGCGTCTGGCCGTACATGGCCTTACGTACCCCGTGCGTGCGACGCCTAGAGTTAGCCGTAACAGAAGCTCTAGAACTCGCCACTCGCCCAAAACAACTGCTGTTTCCACACCAAATGCTTCTATAAAACCGATCGTGAGAAGTTCCCTCGGCAATGCACGGTCGCCCTGCAGACGTCGCTGGCATGTTTTTGTAAGCGCCCAACGGCATAGCACGGACAAGCCATGCATGCCAACAAACGCCCACGCAGCACGCCTACTAAGCCCACAAGACAACCATGACGTCCGCCTTGTTACGCCTCAGTCGCCCCGCAGACGTCGCCAACATGTTTTTGTAAGCACCTAACGACGTAGCACGGACGAGCCATGGATGCCATCAAGCGCCCACGCAGCACGCCTACTAAGCCCACAGGACGCCCTTTACGTCCGCGTGTTTTCACCTCAAACGCCCCGCAGACGTCGCCGACATGTTTTTGTAAATGCCCAACGGCGTAGCACGGACGAGTCATGCATGTCATCAAGCACCCACGCAGCACGCCTACTAAGCCCACAGGACGCCCATGACGTTGGCCTGCGTTCACCTCACTCGCACCGCTGAAGTCGCCGACGTGTTTTTGTAAACGCCCAACGGCGTAGAACGGACAAGCCATGCATGACATCAAGTGCCCACGCAGCACGCCTACTAAGCCCACAGGACGCCCATGACGTTGGCCTGCGTTCACCTCACTCGCACCGCCGACGTGTTTTTGTAAACGCCCAACGGCGTAGCACGGACAGGCCATGCATGCCATCAAGCGCCCACGCAGCACGCCTACTAAGCCCACGGGACGCCTATGCCGTCCGCCTGCCTGCGCCTCAGTCTGCCTCCAACACCTCTACCCCCCTTATATATGCTTAAAAATTTTTTACCCATGTGACAAGAGTAGACATAGATTTTCTAGAGAATCATAATGGAAATGTACAACCCAAATATGCACGTTCTAAGGTACAAACATACATTATATTTCAAAAATGACTTTTATATATAAAAAAAGTATTTTTCAACAATTATTTTTAATTTTTATTTTTTTCCAAAATTTCCGAAAAATTAGTAATAAATTAATAACAAATAGGAAAAATATCAAAAAAATATGAAATCAACGTAGAAAATTCAGAAATTAATATAGTAACCTTAAAATAAAAAATTTAGTACATTTTAATTTTTAAAACGAGATGTAAAAAATAATAAACCATAAAAATAAATTATAAAATAATGATTAAATGTCGTAAAAATATGGAAATGCTTGAAAACACTTCTAAACTTGTCAAAGTAATGATAGGCTACATATTTGCACAAATAAAAGATGTTTCAATATCGTACGAACCATAAAAGTAATGAACAATGATATGAACGAGCAACGTGAGGCGAAAACGTTGAGAATAGATAATGGAAATGAGAATAGATAATGGAAAGTAGATGAATATGTTTGTTATTCATGAAGGTTATTTCAAATTCCTTTGATTTATGTACGACAGGAACATCCACATGTTTTGACTAGAGCTCGAACAATGTCGCGCAAGCCACAACCGATGCGGGCAAGCCACGGCCGACCGTCGTGTGCAGGCACGTCCGATGACGGCCGACCGTGTGTGATGTCCAAGGGCTATGATGGCATGACACGCCCGACAATGGCCGACCATGTGTGTTGTCCAAGGGCGATGATGACATGCCACGCCCGACGTCGTTCGACCATGTGTGCTGTCGAAGGGCTATGATGGCATGCCACGCCCGACATCGTTCGACCATGTGTACTGTCGAAGGGCTATGAAAGCATGCCACGCCCGACGTCGTCCAACCGTGTCAACTAGTCCAAAGGCAATAATGGCATGCCACGCTCGACGTCGTCCGACTGTGTCAACTAGTCCAAAGGCGATGATGGCATGCCACGCTCGACGTCGTCCGACCGTGTCAACTAGTCCAAAGGCTATGATGGCATGCCACGCCCGACATCGTCCGACCGTGTCAACTAGTCCAAAGGCGATGATGGCATGCCACGCCCGACGTCGTTCGATCGTGCGTGCAGTCCAAGGGAGATGATGGCATTCCACGCTCGACGTCGTCCGACCGTGTGTGCTGTCAAAGGGACATGATGGCATGGCACGCCCGATGCCATCCGACTGTGTGGTGCCCAAGTGAAATGATAGCATGCCACGCCAGACGTTGTTCGATCGTACGTGCAGTCCAAGGGCGATGATGGCATGCCCTGCTTGACGTCGTCCGACCGTGCGTGCTGTCCAAGGGCAATGACGGCATGCCACTCCCAACGTCGTTTGACCGTGTGTGCTCCCCAAGGGCGATGATGGCGTGTCACGCACGATGTCGTCCGACCGTTTGTGCTGCCCAAGGGCGATGATGGCATGCCACGCTCGACGTCGTCCGACCATGTCACCTAGTCCAAAGGTGATGATGGCATTCATCGCCCGGCGTCGTCCTACTATGTCAAGTAGTCCAAAGGCATTGATGGCATGCCACGCCCGACGTCGTCCGATCGTGCGTGCTCACCAAGGGCGATGATGGCATGCCACGCCCAATGTCGTTCGATCGTGCGTGCAGTCCAAGGGCGATTATGGCATGCCACGCCCGACGTCGTCCGACCGTGTGTGCTGCCCAAGGGCCATGATGGTATGCCACGCCCGATGTCGTCTGACCGTGCGTGTGGTCCAAGGGCGAGGATGGCATGCAACGCCCGACGTCGTTCGACCGTGTGCTGTCAAAGGGCCATGATGGTATGCTATGCCTGATGTCGTTCGACCGTGTGGTGTCCAAGGGCGATGATGGCATGCCACGCCAGACGCCGTCCAATCGTGCGTGCAGTCCAAGGGCGATGATGGCATGCAACGCCCGACGTCGTCTTACTGTGTATGCTATCAAAGGGCCATGATTGCATGCGACGCCCGACATCGTCCGACCGTGTGTGCTACCCTAGGGCGATGATGGCATGCCACGCCTGACGTCATTCGACCGTGCGGGAAGTCCCAGGGCGATGATGTCATGCCACGCCTGATGTCGTCCGACCGTGCATGCTGTCCAAGGGCGATGATGGCATGCCACACCCAACGTCGTCTGACCGTGTGTGTTG
>JABWTJ010001235.1:0-7500 GCA_016801875.1 Solanum sitiens | reverse complement strand
TCTGGTAGTTCAGATCCGCGACAACAAGAGAGAGTTGAGTTTCAACCATCTCTTTCCGCGATGTCTGTCGACGTGGACTCGCATTTAGGCCAGCCGCGCGCTCGGGGCGCATGGGAGCCCTGCTTTCGCCCCCGTTCCATGCCTTGTGGAGTGTGGAGGGCAACGCGATGCGTGACACCCAGGCAGACGTGCCCTCGGCCTAATGGCTTCGGGCGCAACTTGCGTTTAAAGAATCAATGGTTCACGGGATTCTGCAATTCACACCAAGTATTGCATTTCGCTACGTTCTTCATAGATGCGATAGCCGAGATATCCGTTGCCGAGAGTCATTTGTGTTTAAAGAGCTGCCCGCGTCCACCTGCACGATTCGCAAATGGGGCGCGGGGGGAGGGCTATCAATTTCAATATTCCTTGGCGCTTTTTGCGTCGGGGTTCGTTGGTCGCCCGACGAGCTTGCGCGCGTCTAGCGATGGAAGGGAGGTGCACGACGAGAGAGCGCCACCCCCAAGTTTTTAAAACATGTTTGTGGGTCGTTCTACTTTGCAGGTTTCAACAATGATCCTTCCGCGGGTTCACCTACGGAAACCTTGTTACGACTTCTCCTTCCTCTAAGAGATAAGGTTCAATGGACATCTCGCAACGTCGCGGGTAGCAAACCACCCACGCGCCGTGCTCCAAACATTTCACCGGATCATTCAATTGGTAGGAGCAACGGGCGTTGTGTACAAAGGGTAGGGACGTAGTCAACGCGAGTTGATGACTCACGCTTACTAGGAATTCCTCGTTGAAGACCAATAATTGCAATCATCTATCCCCATCATGATGAAATTTCAAAAAATACCCGAGCCTGTCGGCCAAGGCTATAAGCTCGTTGTATACATCAGTGTAGCGCCCGTGCGGCCCAGAACATCTAAGGGCATCACAGACCTGTTATTGCCTCAAACTTCCGCGGCCTAAAAGGCCATAGTCCCTCTAAGAAGCTGGCCGCGAAGGGATACCTCTGCATAGCTAGTTAGCATGCTAGGTCTCGTTCGTTAATGAAATTAACCAGACAAATTGCTCCACCAATTAAGAACGGCCATGCACCACCACCCATAGAATCAAGAAAGAGCTCTCAGTCTGTCAATCCTTACTATGTTTGGACCTGGTAAGTTTCCCCGTGTTGAGTCAAATTAAACCGCAGGCTCCACTCCTGGTGGTGCCCTTCCGTCAATTCCTTTAAGTTTCAGCCTTGCGACCATACTCCCCCCGGACACGAATGCCCCGACTGTCCCTGTTAATCATTACTCCGATCCCGAAGGCCAACGTAATAGGACCGAAATCCTATAATGTTATCCCATGCTAATGTATACAGAGTGTAGGCTTGCTTTGAGCACTCTAATTTTTTCAAAGTAACAGCCAGAGGCACGACCCAGGCAATTAAGGCCAGGAGCGCATCACCGACAGAAGGGACGAGACGACCGGTGCACACCTAGGGCGGACCGGCCGCCCTATCCCAAAGTCCAACTACGAGCTTTTTAACTGCAACAACTTAAATATATGCTATTGGAGCTGGAATTACCGCGGCTGCAAGCACCTGACTTGCCCTCCAATGGATCCTCGTTAAGGGATTTATATTGTACTCATTCCAATTACCAGACTCATAGAGTCCGGTATTGTTATTTATTGTCACTACCTCCCCGTGTCAGGATTGGGTAATTTGCGCGCCTGCTGCCTTCCTTGGATGTGGTAGCAATTTCTCAGTCTCCCTCTCCGAAATTGTACCCTAATTCTCCGTCACTCGTCACCACCATGGTAGGCCACTATCCTACCATCAAAAGTTGATAGGACTGAAATTTTAATGATGCATCGCCGGAACGATGGTCGTGCGATCAATCGACATATCATGAATCATCGCAGCAACGGGCTGAGGTGCGTCGACCTTTTATCTAATAAATGCATCCCTTCCAGAAGTCGGGGTTTGTTGCACGTATTAGCTGTAGAATTACTACGATTATCCGAGTAGTAGATACCATCAAACAAACTATAACTGATTTAATGAGCCATTCGCAGTTTCACAGTCTGAATTTGTTCATACTTACACATGCATGGCTTAATATTTGAGACAAGCATATGACTACTGGCAGGATCAACCAGGTAGAATTCCTCAATGACGACGCGTGCCGCATGAGAGCGGCGTGCCCATTCGAGCACGGTCGGGTCCAAGGCGAGCGCGACAGTCATTCACAAGGAGCATTCATTTTGGGCAGATAGGAGCCGGTGAAGTCCCCATTCCCACTGCGTCTACCGTATCCGAGAATTTGAGGCGCCGCTTGCGGACCATGCCATCGTACGATGAAGCGAGGGAAGGCATGGGACGCGAGATCATCTTTTTGGTTCACCCCCCACATGGAATGTGAGGGGAGAAAGGCGACCGATTGCACGTGCACAATCCTTGGTAGTAGGTATGCAACACAGGATTCCGACGTCCGTCAAGCCTAGGTTGCGCTTCATCCGCCACCGAGATAGCATGCGAGTTAGGACGTCGCTTCTCAAAGCAGGGATCCAACCTAACCACACATGCCCAATACCACTCATGCGCCGTACGTGAATAGCTCCAACGATGCATGCCCAACATCCACCCCGACGCCCGACATGAGATGTCGTGCGATGACGTCGAATGCCTTCTTTGCAAAGCCAATGCAATACCCGCCGTTGCGCGCGTGCCTAAGAGAGATGAGAATTCAATCACTGCAGAGATTGTTGGAGGAAGACTAAGGTTCACACAGGGGAACCGCCCACGCCCGGTCCATAGTAGCATCTGGCCGTACATGGCCTTTACGTGCCCCGTGCGTGCGACGCCTAGAGTTAGCCGTAACAGAAGCTCTAGAACTCGCCACTCGCCCGAAACCACTGCGGTTTCCACACCAAACGCTTCTATAAAACCGATCGTGAGAAGTTCCCTCGGCAACGCACGGTCGCCCTGCAGACGTCGCTGGCATGTTTTTGTAATCGCCCAACGGCATAGCACGGACAAGCCATGCATGCCAACAAACGCCCACGCAGCACGCCTACTAAGCCCACAGAACGCCCATGACATCCGCCTTGTTACGCCTCAGTCGCCCCGCAGACGTCGCCGACATGTTTTTGTAAGCGCCCAACGACGTAGCACGGACGAGCCATGGATGCCATCAAGCGCCCACGCAGCACGCCTACTAAGCTCACAGGACGCCCCTTACGTCCGTGTGCTTTCGCCTCAAACGCCCCGCAGACGTCGCCGACATGTTTTTGTAAACGCCCAACGGCGTAGCACGGACGAGCCATGCATGCCATCAAGCGCCCACGCAGCACGCCTACTAAGCCCACAGGACGCCCGCGACGTCCGCCTGCCTTCGCGTCACTCGCCCCGCCGACGTCGTCGACGTGTTTTTGTAAACGCCCAACGGCGTAGCACGGACGAGCCATGCATGCCATCAAGCGCCCACGCAACACGCCTACTAAGCCCACGGGACGCCTATGCCGTTTGCCTGCCTGCGCCTCAGTCTGCCTCCAACACCTCTACCCCCCTTATATATGCTTAAAAAAGTTTTACCCATGTGACAGGAGTAGACATAGATTTTCTAGAGAATCATAATGGAAATGTACAACCCAAATATGCACGTTCAAAGGTACAAACACACATTATCTTTCAAAAATGACTTTTATATATAAAAAAAGTATTTTTCAACAATTATTTTTAATTTTTATTTTTTTCCAAAATTTCCGAAAAATTAGTAATAAATTAATAACAAATAGGAAAAATATCAAAAAAATATGAAATCAACGTAGAAAATTCATAAATTAATATAGTAACCTTAAAATAAAAATTCAGTACATTTTAATTTTTAAAACGAGATGTAAAAAATAATAAACCATAAAAATAAATTATAAAATAATGATTAAATGTCAGAAAAATACAGAAATGCTCGAAAACACTTCTAAACTTGTGAAAGTAATGATAGGCTACATATTTGCACAAATAAAAGATGTTTCAATATCGTACGAACCATAAAAGTAATGAACAATGATATGAACGAGCAACGTGAGGCGAAAACGTTGAGAATAGATAATGGAAAGTAGATGAATATGTTTGTTATGCATGAAGGTTGTTTCAAATTCCTTTGATTGATGTACGACAGGAACATCCATATGTTTCGACTAGAGCTCGAACAATGTCGCGCAAGCCACAACCGATGCGGGCAAGCCACGGCCGACCGTCATGTGCAGTCACGTCCGATGATTGCCGACCGTGTGTGATGTCCAAGGGCTATGATGGCATGACACGCCCAACAATGGCCGACCGTGTGTGTTGTCCAAGGGCGATGATGACATGCCATGCCGACGTCGTCCGACCATGTGTGCTGTCGAAGGGCTATGATGACATGCCACGCCCGACGTCGTCCGACCATGTGTGTTGTCGAAGGGCTATGATGGCATGCCACGCCCGACGTCGTCCAACCGTGTCAACTAGTCCAAAGGCAATGATGGCATGCCACGCTCGACGTCGTCCGACTGTGTCAACTAGTCCAAAGGCAATGATGGCATGCCACGCCCGACGTCGTCCGACTGTGTCAACTAGTCCAAAGGCGATGATGGCATGCCACGCCCGACGTCATTCGACCGTGCGTGCAGTCCAAGGTAGATGATGGCATTCCACGCTCGACGTCGTCCGACCGTGTGTGCTGTCAAAGGGACATGATGTATTTCCACGCCCGACGTCGTCCGACCGTGTGTGCTGTCCAAGCCCCATGATGGCATGCCACGCCCGACGTTGTCCGACCGTGCGTGCAGTCCAAGGACGATGATGGCATGCAACACCCGACGTCGTCCTACCGTGTGTGCTGCCCAAGGGCCATGATGGCATGCCACGCCCGACGTCGTCCGACCGTGCGTGTTGTCCAAGGGAGATGATGGCATACAACGCCCGACGTCGTTCGACCATGCGCTATCAAAGGGCCATGATGGTATGCCACGTCTGATGTCGTTCGACCGTGTGGTGTCCAAGGGTGATGATGGCATGCCACGCCAGACGCCGTCCAATCGTGCGTGCAGTCCAAGGGCGATGATGGCATGCAACGCCCGACGTCATCTTACTATGTCTGTTGTCAAAGGGCCATGATTGCATGCGACGCCCGACATCGTCCGACCGTGTGTGCTGCCCTTGGGCGATGATGGCATGCCATGCCTGACGTCATTCGACCGTGCGGAAAGTCCCAGGGCGATGATGTCATGCCATGCCTGATGTCGTCCGATCATGCATGCTGTCCAAGGGCGATGATGGCATGCCACACCCAATGTCGTCTGACCGTGTGTGCTGCCCAAGGGCAATGATGGCATGCCACGCCCAACGTTGTCTGACCGTGTGTGCTGCCCAAGGGCGATGATGCCATGCCACGCCTGACGTCGTTCGACCGTGTCAGCTAGTCCAAAGGCGATGATGGCATTCATCGCCCGATGTCGTCCGACCGTGTCAAGTAGTCCAAAGGCATTGATGGCATGCCACGCCCGATGTTGTTCGACCGTGCGTGCAGTCCAAGGGCAATGATGGCATGCCACGCCCGACGTCGTCCGACCGTGTGTGCAGTCCAAAGGCGATGATGGCATGCCACGCCCGACGTCGTCCGACCGTGCGTGCTGTCAAAGGGACATGATGACATGCCACGCTTGACGTCGTCCAACCGTGCGTGCTGTCCAAGGGCGATGATGGCATGCCACGTCCGACCGTGTGTGCTGCCTAAGGGCGATGATGGCATGCACTTCCCGATGTCGTCCAACCGTACGTGCTGTTCAAGGGAGATGATGGCATGCCACGCCCGACGTCGTTCGACCGTGCGTGCAGTCAAGGGGCGATGATGGCATGCCACGCCCTACGTCGTCCGACCGTGTGTGCTATCAGAGGGCGATGATGGACTACCATGTCCGACCGTGTGTGCTGCCCAAGGGCGATGATGGCATGGCACGACCGACGTCGTTCGACCGTGCGTGCAGTCCAAGGGCGATGATGGAATGCCACGCCCGACGTCGTCCGACCGTGTGTGCCGTCAAAGGGCCATGATGGCATGCCACGCCCGACGTCGTCCGACCGTGCGTGTTGTCCAAGGGCGATGATGGAATGCCATGCCCGACGTCGTCCTACCGTGTGTGCTGCCTAATGGAGATGATGGCATGCCACGCCCGACGTCGTCCAATCGTGTCACCTAGTCCAAAGGTGATGACGACATGTTAGGCCTGATGTCGTCCGATCGTGTGTGCTTCCCAAGGGAGATGATGACATGCCACGCCCGACGTCGTTTGATCGTGCGTGCAATCCAAGGGCGATGATGGAATGCCACGCTCGACGTTGTTCGACCGTGTCAACTAGTCCAAAGGCAATGATGGCATGCCACGCCCGACGTCGTCCGATCGTGTGTGCTGCCCGAGGGCTATAATGGCATGCCACGGGCGACGTCGTCCAACCGTGTCAAGTAGTCCAAAGGTTATGATGGCATGCCACGCCCGACGTCGTCCTACCGTGCGTGCTGTCCAAAGGCGATGATGGCATGCCATGTCCGACGTCGTTCGACCGTGCATGCAGTCCAAGGGCGATGATGGCATGCCACGCCCGACGTCGTCCGACCGTGTGTGCTGCCCTAGGGCCATGATGGCATGCCACGCCCGACGTCGTCCGACTGTGCGTGTGGTCCAAGGGCGATGATGGCATACAACGCCCGACGTCGTTTGACCGTGTGCTGTCAAAGGGCCATGATGGTATGCCACGCCTGATGTCGTTCGACCGTGTGGTGTCCAAGGGCGATGATGGCATGCCACGCCAGACGCTGTCCGATCGTGCATGAAGACCAAGGGCGATGATGGTATGCAACGCCCGACGTTGTCCTACTGTGTGTGCTGTCAAAGGGCCATGATTGCATGTGACGCCCGACATCGTCCGACCATGTGTGTTGCCCTAGGGCGATGATGGCATGCCACGCCTGACGTCGTCCGACCATGCGGGCAGTCCCAGGGCGATGATGGCATGCCACACCTGACGTCGTCCGATCGTGTATGCTGTCCATGGGCGATGATGGCATGCCACACCCAAGGTCGTCTGACTGTGTGTGCTGCCCAAGGGCAATAATGGCATGCCACGCCCGATGTTGTCTGACCGTGTGTGCTGCCCAAGGGCGATGATGGCATGCCACGCCCGACATCGTTCGACCGTGTCACCTAGTCCAAAGGCAATGATGGCATGCATCTCCCGACGTCGTTCGACCGTGTCAAGTAGTCCAAAGGCATTGATGGCATACCACGCCCGACGTCGTTCGACCGTGCGTGCAATCCAAGGGCGATGATGGCATGCCACGCCTGATGTCGTCCGACCGTCCGTGCAGTCCAAAGGCTATGATGGCATGCCACGCCCGACGTCGTCCGACCGTGCGTGCTGTCAAAGGGCCATGATGACATGCCACGCCCGACGTCGTCCAACCGTGCGTGCTGTCCAAGGGC
>JABWTJ010001234.1:43134-99644 GCA_016801875.1 Solanum sitiens | reverse complement strand
CGACGTGGATTAATGTCACTCAACCAAGGACAGAATCGCGTGCCTCCAAAGATGCTGCAATCGTACGACTGAGAGTGACATTTGGAGAAGAAAACAAAGTTGCAACTTGCTGCTTGTACCGCTCCGTCTCTTTTTGAACGTTGGCGTGGCTGATTTCGTCAACTCTCTCTCGCGTGAAGAGGGTGAGGTTGTAACATTCTAGAAAATTACATGCCTAGTAAAGAGCCCTATAGGTATTTAAGAATGCGTATTGGGGGTACATAGGCACCCTTATGCCCAATATTGAAAATTATTGGGCATAGTATAGAAAATTGGCTAAGGGGTGTTAGCCAAATTCTATATAATACCCAAGTAATCGAAACATATTCCAACATTTTTTAGAAATTGTACCTGCAAAGAAGACCCTAAGCTACAATAGTATTCATCACACAATAGATATTATGTACTAGGCATCCAAGTGTCAAGCCTAGTACCATAGCACATAACCATTTAAAAATGATCATTTAGAGTAAGCAGTGCCCAAGGACATAGTGAGGATCCTTGGGACAATAAGTAAATATTCCAAATGAACCTTCCAAATAGTTAGTTAGGAAAATGCAAGAAGCACATGGGCTAGCACATAGGCAAGACCGGCCGAGGTGGACCACCCTAACCGATTCGGTTAGGGCAGTTGGGGGGACCACCGCACATGCGTGTCCAACCATGTGGGACCTGACCCTCTAACCTACACTAGGCCCTAACAAACTAACTTAACTAAATAACCACCCCAAGACCAACCAAGAACGGCCAACCAAGACACCCGACAACCTAGGACCTTGTCGGGTGACACCTAACTAATTTAACTAACTTAGGGACAACCTAGTACCTAACCTAGGATGGTCCAAAGGGTTGACTATGGTCCTAATAACTTAGGGATATTTTAGTAATTACCCTATACAACTTAATTAATTAAAATAATTAGACAAAACCGAAATCCCAAGGAAAGACCTCAAAATCGGTTAAGTCAAGATTCTCTAAGTCTAGTAAATCTAGGAAGGGCGTTTTGGTAATTAACTACCTAAGCTATTTTAGTTAATTATATAATCTTAGTTCACTTACTTAACAATCAGTTCTCAAAAGAATTAGACCAAAAATTGTTCACCATTAATGCCCCAAAGTAAGAGCAAGGAAACCGTGACCGAACCCTAGACGACTAGCAAGAACGTTCCAAGGTTCTTTTGTGCAAAGTTCGTAGTGATCGTCGTAGATTTAATTCCACAACAAGGCGCAGGTTCTCAAGAAGGTTGATGTTCATTGAAACGTTTTGGAATAGAGATCTCCAGACTTTGGTAGATCCTCTTGAGTTCGAGGATGCTACGTTTTATTATTCTAGCTTAGTACATTAGATTTATCTAGTGACTATTGTCCCTAGTGTTTCCTTTCATGTATTTTATTCAAAGCATTGTAATAAGGCCAATTGGAGAAGTATTATTATTATTATTACGATCAATTATTTCATTTGTTTAATCTATTGATAGATGGTTGTTGAGTTTGAGCTAGTAGAATATCACTCTTATACAAAACTATACGAAGTCTATGTACACTTCGATAAGTAATTAAAAGTTTTAAATTTTCCGCAAATTTAACTGTATGATTGTGATGAAAGCTAAGAAGAGGCTTGTCTGCGACCTCTGAGAGGCTAACGACGCCGGTTGCGGTTCGAATTCCAGAATCCGGGTCGTGACAGAGGTGCGTGCAGGGTCAATTTGGGGTCGTTTGGATGTTCACGCGTCGTTTTCCGTCTACTCTATTCAAAAGAGACGTTTCTGGGTCTTCTCCCTGATGAAAACCAAAAGGTTGGGTCCGATTATGGGTTATTTGGGCCGGTCAAGGTGTTATGGGGTCTGTTTGGATGTATGGGGTGATACGATTAGAAAGAAAGATTGGAAAAAAAAGAGTGGGCCGTGGAAATTAGGAAAGGAGATGGCCCAGCTTGGTTCCCAGATGGGTTTGGAGGAAGTAGTGAAATTCGGCCAAAATTGTATTTAAATGAGAAACCAAATAAATTCCAAAAGTGGCCAAACTCAATTCAATTGGCGAATCAAATAAAATTGAGATAAAAACTAATTAATCGAATTAATCAATGAGCTTCTTAACTCCAACAAAATAAAATAATTAACTCATTTAGGTAAAACTAAATATTTTTAGTCGATTTTTTGAATATTCGTAAAATACGACAGTTAAACACGTAATTGTGTACTAGCTAGAAAACCATAAAAAGTGACGAAACTCATTTTATATAACTTGCGAGAAATTTTTCACAAAACTAATTATTTTAAATTGTTTGAAATTGAAGAAACTCAAGGATTAATCTTTACTAGGGAGGGTCTAAATTGGGTGTCAACAATCACTTAACTATGCACCCACATAGGAGTAGCTATTTGAAGCACCATGTAAAGGATCAAGAATGACCCTACCTTAGGCAAGTAGGGATCCCTCATCCGGTAGGGGTTAATACCAAGATTCAATGTCTAGCTCTTATGGTCTATGTCGGTTAAAGCTAGCCCCCACAGATAAATGAAAAGCACTAAGTCTTCTAAAGGGTGCACTACTTAGGGTAGGTGGTGGAATGGGACACTATATATCCATTTCACAAATAGGCATTTGGAGGGAGTCTTGGTGCGTCCTTATGTGAAATTAAATGTATGAATGAGTCATTTTTTGATGTAAATGAAGAAATGTGACTTTATGTCTAATGTTAAGGAAGCTTGTTAAGGTTATGTCTTGTATGATGAAATCTATCTGTATGATGAATGTGATGTGCCTAGTCTAATGGGAATCCTCAAGGATCACTAAGGTGGAAGTAGTAGTATGGGATGCTACTTTCACATTGCACTAAGTGTAACAAGGTGGTTGTCTTAGAGAATGGTTCTTATGTGAAGTTCTTAAATGCAATATGTTCCTTTAGTGTCTTGAATATTGAATGTTGACTTGTTAAATGAGATGAATCATGCCTATCCTTGATAGCCTTAGGAATCACTTAGGTGTGTATTGAAGAGATTGTATGGGGGGTTTCTTCATGTATTACCATAGTGAGTCTTAGGATAACTTTGGATAGGAATAGTCTTAATGAGGGATGAGCTTACTGTAAGGTGTACATGGAATGGATTCACTGTAAAGTATAGTCTTATGTTAAAAATATTGAAGTTTTATCCTATGTATTAAATGATGTTCTAATTGATATTTTGTTACTATATTCATGAATGTTTTACTTAAATGGCATGAAAGCTTTATTTCAAGCAAAATGTCCTCTTTTACATGTGTTTTTGCATAATGTCATACTTAGTACAATGTTTGTGATAACCCCATACTTTTCTATATTCCATAAGTATAGGTTGAAGGCGAGAGAAGGTTTCTAGAATGCAAATCTTGGAAAGTTGACTCTTTCAAGACTCGGTATGTCCTCATATATTCGAGGACATAATCTATGTTTCTTTAGTTCTTCTTTAAGACTTGTATGATACTTATTATGTATTTCTTTCAATGTAAAGGGTCATGACCCTAAGATATTTAAGTTGTGTCTTTATGTTTGCTTGTGATGATAAGACTTGTTCCTTATTATTTTATAAATTAAAAGAGTTTCTTATTATTATTATTGTTGTGAAAAGTTTTAATTCCGCACTACTTTTCATATCTTATGTAATGAATGATAGCTAAGAGGCTTGTACAAGACCTCCGAAGGGTCAAGTACGCCTTATGACGACTCAAGAGTGCTCCTTTCTTCTAGGTTGCACTTGTGGGTCGTTACATTTGAGGACTCACCAACAACTTGGGAACAAATCCAAGTGTTCCTTGCAAATGAACTTGAACTCTTCGATGGCCCGAACCTACATATATGTAGAAATATAATAAATATGGGTTAGTACAAATCACATGTACTAAGTATGGAAACATATGCAATTAAATCCATTAAAATCATGCAGAAAGGGACATTTTGTTGAAAACCATTCTAAGTCAGTTTGAAAGCTTTTATGCACACATAAGAGCATATACAAGTCAATAGTCATAACATCATTTAGACATGTAAAAATCCATATACAAGAACAACATCATCATAAAGTCATATCCACATTTCATATCATAGAGTTCATAACATCAGAGTATACAAGACTCACAATTTCATCCCAAGCCTACAAGTGCAATGCTCATGTACGCCCCATAACCCCACATAATCATGTAAATTAGAAAAGATACAATAAGCAATGCATATACTTCGTATAACACCATATCATGTGTAGTCATCATCATACATAGCAATTTAGACCAATATAATGTTCATCAATGAGTCAACATCATATAAGATCAACATCATGTAAAGTCAACATTATGCATTTCATTCATAACATAAGTACATAAGAAAATCCTTTTAGGACTCCCCTCAAGGTCAACTTGTGCAATGCATATGTCAAGTCACATACCCTTACCTACACAAAGTAGAACCCCTTAAGTCACCCTAGTTAGTGTCCATCTTTATTATTTTCATTCATTCATTGTACTTTTGGAAACATTCTCCTTAACCGATAATAGACAATATGAGCTAAACATGGAATACGGTTTCATAGAAACCCTACACCAAAAGAAGGTGTCGTACTTGTCAAGGTAGAGCCATAACATGAATATAGCATTCTAGGTGGATCCACTAGCTAGTTTACCTATGTGAGAACATAGTTAATGAACTAGGATATTAGTATTGGAAACCCTCTCTATGTACATTTGCAATGTAGTCTCCATCTAAATGAGAATCATTATGAACCTACCTTCCATCATTAGGAAGGGAAACCTCTCATATCTAGTTCGCTCGGTGCTAAGCTAAAGTCCCTTTTAAAATGTCTTTAAGCCATCCTTAAACATGAGTTTACAATATATGCCTTAGGGACTAACCCCTTGTATTATCATGATCATAGCTCTTTAGGTATAGAATGAGAACTTCATTATAACACAACCCATCATTTAGTGAGATCATCTCATCATAGTCATATCATAATAAGGCACACAAGAGAATCACATTCAACCTTGCATGATCGTACCCTTATGAAGATCTCACATTCAAATATTCATAACATGCCATCATATTCATCATATCATCATCTTCCTATTCTATTCACATAATCATACTTCAATTGAACATCATCATCAGGAACAAACCATCATAATTGAAGTAGAGAACTCATGATAATAAAAGTCTAACCAATGGATTCCAAGAATCTCCTTTAAGATCTTACCCTCAATTTCACCATAATCATCCAATAATTCAATCACCATCATCGTATATTAGTAATTAAGCAATAACATATACAATTCCAACATCCCTAATCATCTATTAACCACATTTATAGTTAGGGTTAGGGAAAAGGGACAATCATGGATCCTTTTAGAGGAACTAGGCCAAAGCCTAAGGAATTACAATAATTAACCATAATTTTGAAGAAAATAGAAATCAAATATTTGAAAAACCTATTGGGGAAGGAAGTCCCAAGATTGAATAACTTCCATAGCTTAACAATCCTTGAAGAATGATGGAATAACACATGAATCTTGAAGCCCTAATGAAGCATCAAACTTGGTCTTCAATGGGGTCTTTGGGTAGTGAGAGAAAGTAGAGAAAACTGAGAGTGATTTGGGTTTGGGTAATTATAAGGTGTTAGGTTAGTTTAATAAGATCTAACTCTTTTTTAGTCCCCAACTAACTTATTTAGCCACCCCTTAATAATTAATTAATTAACTAACTAATTGACTAATTTCCCTAAGCTTAACCGACTTAAGACAGTGCACCAGGGTCCCATCGAGGACTCCCCATCAACGCTCTATCAACCAAACCACGGACTGTACTTGTCGTCCATGGTTTTTGTCACAGACTTGGTTTTTGAGACTTTCTAGGATTTGGAAAAGTTAAAACCAGCGACACCAAACGAAGTAGCGTTGTTGAAATGATGGCTCGTCGTTCTCCTCATGGTTGCACACTACCAAATGGACAGTTTTGGGGCCAAATGTTAGGTCCTCCTCAAGGACCCTTAGGGTGGTACTTTGGGAATTGTACCCAGATATTTTGACCCTAAACACACTCTAACATATATTCTACACCTTTTAACGAAATTTGAATTCAATCCGACTCTATAAACCCATTGAAACACACCAAGGCACACTAGCTCATCTTTCATAAATCTCCGAACGTCATGGTCGTTTCTTGATGTTTTTACTCTAATACTTTCTAATTGAGTTTATTACCTTTTTTAGGCTTAGAAATACTCTTTTAAGACTTAGTTCATCAAGTGGGGTTATAGACTAAGTCATGGAGCTTCCGGAGTGTTACATAAGCTGACCTAATTCTGTTATTTATTGTAGAATTGATATCGAATTACTATTGATTGGTACGGTGTACTCATGGAGGCCGTGTTTAATTGTTATTAAAATTAGGAACATGGCATCATCGACATTATTTTGTGAATTATGGTATTATCACGTTATGGTATATGTAAATGTATAAAGTGAAAGTGTGCATGTGATGTGTATGTGATCTTGTAGGGTGATATAATGATAGGTTTGAAAGTACTTCCTCTCTAGTTTTTTATATATGAACATAATGGACTAAGGAGTGTCTTTATAGAATGATGTTGTAACGTTTGTTTGTATACATAATTGTCCCTACTTGGTACTTGAATTGTATTGAATGAGTGTATAAATGAAAGTCTAGGATCGGTAGACCTATAGTAAGGTTAATATTGACATGAACTGGATAGACCTTGCATGGTACCCGTTTTATGAATGAGGTATCCTAATGAACCTTGATCTTTGGCCCCTTGTGGACCCCTTCTTGTTTTTGGTATTTTGAGTTGGTAAGGCTTAGAGATGTTACCTTCTCAAATACTCTTACGTGAATGAACTTACTCTATGAGAAACAAGGCAAAGCACCGAGTGGATATGTTTGTGGTAGTAGCTCTACTTGAAGTATAAGACTAGAGTACAAAGAAGCCCTTGATATTACCTAAACCATGTGCCTACATGGGATTTGTCCTTAGTTCTACATTTGGGAAGTAGAACACCTTCCACAGTGTGGGGTTTTATGAAACCGGATTCCATATCTAGCTAGTGTGGTAAATGTTTGTTAATGCATATTCTTATCATATGGGATGTGCACTCTAGTTATTGGATAGGTTCTACAAATTTTATGTAGTGGATGGGACACTATCTATACGTGGCACGAGTAGGCTTTGATGATACAAAAGTGAGTTCCCTAAGTCATCCAAGAACATTATGTCAAGTCCCCTAATTCTTTAGTTGTATCCTAAATGGATTAAATTAATAATGTTCAATTAGTAAAAGTATGTTGAATAGAAAGGTTCTTATCTAGGTAAGCTTTGAGGATCACTTAGGTGTGCTTGAAGAGGGTGTATGGGCGGTCTCTTCATGTCTTACTTAGGTGAGTCTTAGCGTAACCTTACGTAAATAATCTAATGTGATGAAAAGTCTTACTTTATGAATATGGAATTAAGTCATATAGGATGATTCTAGTTGTATATGTCATATATGTGATTGTTGACTTGTGTTATGTATCTTAAACTCTTATAATGAAGGTTTTTATCAAAATGTCATGAAAGCATGTTTCTATACTAAATGTCCCTTTTTTGCATGGTTTTTGCATGAATCCATACTAAATGCTTAATGTTCTAACCCTTTCTTTTCCATTTTTGACTAAAGTGTAGGGATTGGAGGTTCTGGTATGCCATGGATGATAGATAGGTTTCTAAGGGTTGAAGATGTAGTTTTGGTGAGTCCTGCTAGATTTGAGGACGAGACCCACATGTTTTTTTTTATGGTCTTTTAGTCTTTATTTCAAGTCTTGTATGGGCTAATCCCTAGTGTTGTACTCTAAAGTTATTAGATGGTTTAATGAGACATATTGTAAAGTTAAGATGTTTTTAAAAGTATTCCACTTCCATATTAATGAAAATATTCTTCGTGGGTGATAAAATTTTAAATTCTTACTTATATTTTAGTATCATATGCAATGAATGATCCATGTGGTTTGTATGAGACATATGAGAGGGTGATTACGCCCTGTTACTTCTAGGGGGTACTTCCCTGTCGTGACAAACATGGTATCAGAGGCTATTGGGTGCTAAGAATAGGAGGCTATTGGGTTGTCTTAGGTTGTCTCAAAAACCACATCTAGTATAGTCTTGTTCATTATGTGAAGCGCGCAACATTATGAATAGGAGGCTATTGGGTGCTAAGAAGGTTTCACTGCTTCATACTTCTAATCGTACCTAAGAGTATTTTTCTGTGATGACTTTCCGTTGTTCCTTTTGTGATGGTCCTTAGAGTGTGGCCTTTGAGAAGTTTGGTTGTATAGGTAGAGGGAGAGGAAAAGGGTTATGTGTGACTTGATAGATGGGATATGGAAGGTTGTGATGATGACCTTAGGTCTGATGAATTGCCTTGTAATGGTGAGTATTGTGGTAGAACCCGACTTGGATAAGTGGTGCTTATAAGGTAGGATGATGGAGATGATGAAAGGTGATGTTAGAAATGTATAGGTGTGATGAATAAAAAGGTTTAATGTTGTTGTTCTCCGACCTTAGAATTGGACGTGATGTTTGAAAGATCTAGTGTGAGATTCTCCTAGTAGGGGGTGTTGTTACTATATGATGAGGATTTTGAGAGTCTTTGGTGTTCATGATAAAGGCTTGGTTGATCTTGTTGCTTCAAGAGGCTTAGTGAATTGAAGATTTGGGTGAGAATGGTGTTGGTTAGGTTGATGGTTTCTTGATTGAGACTCTTATAGTATGTGTATGTTGACCTTAGATGGGTTTCTCCCAATTGGTGGAGTATGGTGAATAGTAAGGGTGTTGGTAGTGAGATAGCCTTATCTTTTCCTTATGTCCCTATTCAATCCTAAAACTAAAAGTTCCTTTTAGCTTTGTTCATGTTGGAGTCTTTTGTGAAAAATGAGTTTTCAAATATTCTCCTTAAGTTATGCATGTGTTTGTTAGATTCTTGTAGAAAGAGAAAATGAGTTCTCATGCATTGTAGTCCCTCGTGTTCATGTGCATTTACTGCAGATTGTCTATTTGCTTCATGAGGTGAAATTGTGAACAAGCCTAAATAGTACTTGAGTTGACTTGTTGAGCATGCTTAATGTATTATTGAGAAATTGCATGTTGAGCCTTTATGGTGAGAATCGCCTTAAATGTGCCTTATCGAAATTGTTGCATGATTGTTCTTTGATGAGAAATTGCATGGTTTGCTAAATGATATTTAAATGAGCATGATGTTACTTGGAGAAGGAAGTTCCTCCAATATCATGAGAAAAGGGTAAAGAATGATGCATAAGTATTTGGTAGGTGTAGCTCTACTTGCTTGAAATTCATGTAGTTGTTTGAGCATTTTATGTGGAGTGATGTTCCTCCTAACTATGTGTATGGTTTATGATAGTGTATGCAAGAATATGGTCTGTTTGCTTTGGTTGTTTTCTCTTTTAGTGCCTTGTCATTCGAGGATGAATGTTCCTGAGTGGGGGAGACTGTAACAACCCTCAAAAAGAACTAGGATGAACTAGAGCTTTATTTGTGTTTTAAGGGGTTTTAACTTGTTGATAAATGTTTTAATGATTTTATATGTCAGTTCAGTTGAGTTTGAGGTCATACGTCAAGGAACGGCCAAGACGTTCGGAGACTAGTCATCTATGTGCTAATGTGTGTCTATGTGTTTTGATGGAAGTTATGTGTGTTGTTTGAGGTCAAGGTCAGTGGTCCTAGAACCTAGATGGACATGTTTCGGGGTTTAAAGTCTGGGTACGACTCCCCCAAGGACCCACGAAGGTCCCTTGAGGAGGACTCTTTCACCTAGGCAAGAAGTTAAGTGGCAGCATCAATTGACGGCTAGTCAATCAATTGACGTTTCATCGATGGTGGGTGTCAAACAGGCCTGCAAATCCTGAAAATTGATGAGCTACAGACCAAAATGACGTACTCCATTGATGGGTCGTCAATCCATTGACGGTCCGTCGTTTGTGGGCGTCAAATGGGTCTGCAATTTGCTACAGTAGTTCGGCCAACTTAGGGGTGAGTTGATAAATTCACCCCAAATCTTTTAAGTGTATTGACAGTTTTTTATGTGTATTTAGTTATTTTATTTATATTATATTTATTAAACCCTCTTTTAGACTCTAACACCTAAATCAAAAACCTTCCCTCCCAAAGTTCACGCCAAACCCCCCCCCCCCCATGGAAGCATGGAGTCAAGATGAAGCTAGGGTTGTGTTTTCCAATGGCTTTCTTATTCAATTTTCTTGGGATTCTTCTAATAAGGTATGGGAGTTCTTTATCTAAGGCTTGCTATCACCTTAGAGCCAATTTCAAAGTGATTTCAAAGATTTTAAGGTTTATGAAAAAGTCCAATTTTCACTCTAAACTAAGGGTTCTTGCATGAAACGTTTTCAAATCATTAGATATGATATTATTGATGTTAAATTGATGTTTTCCAATGAAACTCTCCATGAACCCTTGATCTTCTTAAATCCCTAAATTTATCTTATTAAGTGGGTTTATTGTTAATTGTTCTATTATATTGTAAATTTTAGGAGATGTTAAGGAATGGTGATCCTTGCTATTGGAAGAGGGTAATTTTACTTAATTCCCTTATTTAATGTAGAATTGAATATCAAATTTCTATTGATTGGTATGGTCAACTTATGGTGGCGGTGTTTAATTGTTATAAATGTTATGAACATGGCCTCATCGACATTATTATGTGAATTGTGGTGTTCTAAAGTTATGGTATATGTAAATGTGAAGGTTCTCATGTGATGTCTATGTGATCTTATATGGGTTATATAATGATAGGATTGAAAGTACATCCTCTATAGTTGTTGATATATTATGATGAAGGACTAACGAGAATTTTTATAGAATGATTTGGTAACTTGTGTTGGTAAACTTAGTTGTCCCTACTTGGTACTTGAATTTTATTGAATGAGTGTATGTCACGACCCGGATTGTAGAATCCGAATTGCAACCGGCATCGTTGACCTCTCAGAGGTCGCAGACAAGCCTCTTCTTGCATTCATCGCATTCATACAGTTAATTTTAGCAGAAAATTTGAAACTTTTTGTTTATAGTTGAACTATACATAGACTTCATATAAACGCATATCTTTAAGGAAGTTCATTGCTCATACATCAACCATCTAATTATAAGATCATGCAACTTGAAAGAAATGGAATATCATGTCATAAGTAATACTTGCCAAAACGGCATCATTACAAGCGTCTGAATAAAATAGGAAAGAAACACTAGTGGAACCTACCCCACTATATCAAACCTACTACTAAGCAAGAAATATAAAGGCAGGCATCCTCGAATGCATGAGGACCTACCATGTTCGGATGAAATCTCTGAGTCCGAACAGCTACAATGATACCCTCAACGTCCACCTGAGCCTGCACCTAAAATAGTAATATTGTATGGAATTAGTACACACTTGTACTAAGTATGGGTACATGCAACAACACATAACAGTAATGCATGAACAAGGATAGTTCTTCCTAATCAACATGCTTTCTTAGAAGGTCAAATCTCTTGACTTTGACTATTTCATAATAGGAAGGTCATGCCATGAATATGTCACACATCATACACACATAGGTTCACATAATATACATTTCATGTTTCATATAATATACATTTCATTTCCATTAGAACTTGGAATCATGGACGCAGCATTAAGACATCTCAAGTGAGGGCCCAACATATGGGATCTCAATCCGAGTGCCTCCTTTAGAAAACACAGAGCCTGCTTTACTCGTTCATTTGTACTTCACATTATTCATTTCATTCATTCATAGGCTGATGTGAACACCATCTATACCTAGGATGAAGTTTAAGACTCTCATCGGGATCATGAAGTGCAATGACAAAGAATGACCTAATGTCAATATTTGAGTCCGGTCTCACCTCCTGATTGTCTTGCACAACCACCTTCGGTATCGTTCATTTAATTATCTTTCACTTTGAGGAACTTCAACCTTAACCTAAATAGATCATGCGAGCATCATGAAATCTGGTGTCTCCCCCACACCGAAAAGAGGTGGAGTCACTGGCCAAAGTGAAACCAAAACATGCTAGCTTTATGGGTTCGAACCAAGCTAGTTCCCTATGTTGGATACATAGTACAAAAACTAGGAGATTTAAGGAGACCCATACCCACCTTGGTGGACAGTCTCATCTCATGAGATTTATGTGAACCTCCGTCCTTCTCGAAGGAAGGCATCACCACTCATAGCTAGCCTATCGATGCTTATTTTAAAGTTCCTAATTACATTCAACTCATACATCATCGAAGCTTGCTTCTTCGCATGAGGTATTCATAGCTCATTAGATGATTTCTCATCTCTTCTTTACGTATGAAGTGTGAATTGTCCTTACACTTACATATAGAATGTGATTGAGACTTGTCTCTTAATGTTCAACACTCTCTTAGGTGAGTACTTTTGGTGACCTTTACTTAGGCTTGGCTTAGACTTGTCTCACCATTCATCTTAGCCTCTTATCATGTTGTCACTATTTTCATTAGCATCATAGTATAATATAATTACTCTCCTCATTACGTGAATGTTCATTTAATAATCTTACCATTAACTCATGTTCTTACCCAATTCGGGTTACTCATAATTGACTAAGTGTTTCATGACAATCTAAGTATATGTTGTGTAAGACTTATGCATTTTACACATGCATCCAAGGTACCCAAGTTCAATCCCTAGTGGCTGCATTTTATTTCATTTTAATATGTCTCACAATTTCAGTCAAGGGACCCATGTTCGAATCCCTTAGGCAACACTTTATTTTTAATTATTTAAAGTGCTAGATGACTTCACTCATTCGGCCAAGAGGATCTGGGATCGAATCCCAGTGGCCTCAATTATTATTATTTTATTTTGGTGTGAGATTTATGTATCTCACACCCTTGTCCAAGGAGACGAGTTCGAATCCCCCTCCCTCACTATTTCCTTTTCTTTTAATTTAAGGCTTCTTTCAACCTACGAAGTTCGAATCCCCTCTCTCACCCTATTTTCTTTTCTTTTATTTTAAGGCTTAATCTCTTAGTATTAGAACCTTAAGATTTCGAGATTCACTCTAAATGGCAGCATATATTTTTCTTCATTTTTGTAACGGCCTGTATTTTTGTATGTGGTAGTTCTATTCATGTTATACTTGATATATACTTATAGTGTAGGTGAGGGATCATGTTTCTTACATGATTAGTGTTGGTTTAAACTAGCTTGGAAGGTGAAGTAATGCCTTGCACGTTTTAGCATATGTATTGCAAGTTAACTCCGATGGAAAGTATTTAAGTAATTATAGTAAGGTGGTAATTGAGCTAGCAGTTGCATCACCTACTTGATCTATATTATAGTTAAAGGGCCCAAGTTTGATTGACCAGATTTAGGCTTATATTTAGGGGCTCATTTGAAGCCCAAACCTATTAAAGAAAATGTGAATGAAAGAAGGCCCAACAGCCAAATCTGCCAATTGGCCATTATGGATAAAGCCCAAGTGAAACTAAGTAAGTACATGACCTCCTAAGATTTGTTTTACCATGTTATTGGGCCAAGTGTGTACCACCTACTTGCACTAATCTGTCCCAAGCTGATTAAAAGAACAAAGGAAAAATGGACAGCCAAGGTCCAATAATATTAAGTCCAAAAGGGCCCAAGTTAAAAGGACAAGCAGGTGGGGCACCTACTTGACATTATATGGCCCAAAATTGGTCAAGAGTGTCGGCCATAACACCTCCTTTTTCAAAGGATAAGGATCAAGTCTTATTCTCCATTTTGAACTTGCAAAATTTCAGATTTTTTTAAGTTTCTTTCTTGGTCTCTCTTGGCTTCAATAAGCAGCCCTAAAACACCTTAGGGATTCTTGAGTGCTGTCTCATTTTCAAGTAAGAAGTTTGAAGGAGAGTTTGAATTCTTGAAGTACAAGTTTAGAGGATAAATTTCCAGAATTAAGGTAAGACTTCAACCCATTTGTTTTCCTCTCTTTGATCATGTCTGATTGGAGAATTTTGTATATATTTATCAAGAATTCATGGATGATGATAAATCTTTGAGTCAATATTCTCCTATTATGCTGAAAGATTTGAGATTGATAGTGGCTGCCTTATGAATATTGTTGTTGAGGGCTGTTTGGGTATCCTTGAAAATGATGTTTGAAGTTGTATTATGTGTAGAGGAAGGGTGTGGTGGTTCACCATTTATGTAAGGGTTGTAGGGCCTGATTTCCATCCAAATATTTTTAGCTACTGTTTTGGAGAACCTTATTGTGATTAGCTGCTGATGTTAGCTACTCATGACTATGTGTAGATAGCACCAATAAGGAAGCTGAATCGTGATAGTGGTATTGGTCATAAAATATAAGGTATGTAAGGTATTCGTTCTCATCCTTTTGGCATGAATCTGCCACCTGCAATTAATATCAATGAAAGTGATTCTCATAAGTTCTATTTTAGAAAAGAAGCATGTGGCAGCGTACTATCTCCAAAGAGCTAAACAATATTTCTTCCCATTCTAAGTACATGAACTACTTCTTATATGTTCACCTACTCTATACTTGTGTAATTTTCCCTTGTGCTGTTATAGAAATGGTATTTGCAAAAGAAAGTTTGATGAATCCTTCTCCTAAGCCAAATTGAAGTCAATTGTGCCATTAAGGTCTTAAAGTACGGTGTTGATGTTTCATAGCTCCTTATGTCATTGTTACTGCCTCAAAGTATTGTTTTCATGTATTCCACTACTGTTCCGTAATTTCATGTCTCCAAGATGATTATGACCACCAAATCAACATCTCAAAATGTTACGATTATCCAAAATAACATCTCAAAAGAGTTATGAACTGATTAACAATAATCTCAAAGATTAAAGAATCTAAGTGAAGAAATCTATTTAATTAAGGGTGGCAGCTTAGGGGCGAAAGCCTAGCATGGGCCTATCCCTATTGGTATAGAAGGGTGGCAGCTTAGGGGCGAAAGCCTAGCATGGGCCGATCCCTGTTGGTATAGAAGGGTGGCAGCTCAGGGGCGAAAGCCTAGCATGGGCTGATCCCAAGTTGTGTAATTATGAGGACCGCATCCCAGGGGTTAATACGCCTAGCATGGGTGATCCTCTTCTACCACTGATCAGCTGGTCACTTGTATCACATGCCCAACAAAGATTATAACATACAAAGAAGGTAAAGAAAAGAATCTAGCTTACTTGATTCCACAAGAGTAAGCAAAGGTGGTCTTCTCTCCTAATCTATGCACTCATATGTTGCTACTTGATTTCATTTGTGCATTGTATTACATATACTTTTTGCCTTACATATTCAGTAAATTTTTTGTACTGACGTCCCGTATTGGGGACGCTGCATTTCATGCTGCAGGCTCAGGTACTCCAGCTAGTAGACCTCCTCAGTAGAAGCACTCGAAATTTTGCTACTTTTGGTGAGCTCCAAGTTGATTCGGAGCTTTATTAAGTCCTTGGTAAATTCGTTTGGTATTGTATCGTAGTTAAGGGTAAGGCGGGGTCTGTCCCAACCTACTCTAGTCTTCTATCTTTTAGAGGCTTTGTAGACGTATGTACATGGTTCAGTTGTGTCTTAAGGAGTTGTGGCCTAAACGGCCAAGTCTTGTATATAACTTTTGGGTCTACTTACGTTGGTTTGTATCGCTGCATCCAAAGTTAACTTGTCTCAATTGTTATAGTATATGCTCAGTAAGAACAGGTTGTAGGTTGGTTCTCTCGGGCCTTTAGGGCATCGGGTGCCTGTCCGTCTTAATGGGTTTTGAGGCGTGACAATTTTTACTAGTGAATAGCCGAAACTATATTCCATTAACATATGCCTTTAATTCACTTTCTTTGCATTTAGCTTAGGCGTTTTAGCTTAGAGTTTTACATAAAGTTTTAACCAATTAGTTAAGGAATTTACTTTTATTTTCTTGTTCATGAACATCACGATTTCATCATCATATGTTAATGACACAACAAATTCATAAAACCTAATTCACCATGTTCTTGAAAACAATCTATAATATGCTTCTCATGATATTTAGCATTATTGTGTACATAAAACATACATACAATCGGACACACATAAAACGATCATACGCTGTCCGGAAACATCACATTACACACAATTACAAACGTTCCTACGATTGTCTATTAGCAAACATACCAACGCATGCATCAGTCTATTAGCAAACATACCAACACATGCATCACTTTTCAGAGGATTAATGACACGGGCATGCAACGAGGGAAACCTTAGTTATCGATTGGAATACATACTGAACCTTAGGGGACTCTTGGTAAAGGGAACAAGAGAGAAGAAAACCCATACCTTTTCAGCCTTTACAACCAGCCACAACCACACGCCTCCACCCACACACAAACCTTTCTTCCGAACTTTTTTTCTTGTTCCCAAGTGAAGTTCTTTACTTATAACACTTAGGCGTACAAATTTTTCCTTTTGTTTTTTATGGATGCAGCCAAGACTACGTTTAGAACAGTGAGTATATGTTTGTTTTCTGTTTTTGAATTGTAAAATAAAGCTGAAAAACGTTATTAGAAAAGATAATGAATTAAGAGTGGGCATGAAGCACACTCCTAGTGGGAGTCATGTGCCCCTTTTGTGGGAATTGTTGTTGACTTATTCAACACAATTAAAATGGTAAAATCAGATTATAAAATATATATTAAGTTATTATAATGCCCCTCCTTATTTTAATTAAGTTTTAATTAATTAATTTGTGCCCCCTTATGCCTGCAACTCGGCTCGAACCTGAGTGTGGAGGTAAGGTCAATCTCGGGTTTGACAACCGAGATTTGACTTATTTTGACTAATTAATATCTTTATTTAATTAATTAAATATCAGTCTAAGGTAATTACTATACTACCCCTAGCCCCAAAATTACCTTTATACCCCTAGAACCCTTAAAACCTAGGACTAACCCTCTAAGCCCGGTTAAGACTCATCCGGGTGAATGCTAGTATTCGGGTACACTACATGGCTGGAACAAACTCTGCCTAGCTCAACTAACTCACCAAGTTGGTTGTCTTGGCTGGTGCATAGGTTCAGAGGTATGGTTCCACGCGCATCAATCTATGTGAACCAGGTCTAACCTAGGAATTCTATGTACGTTTAGGCCTTACTTAGCATAGTCATTTTCGGGTTGTCACATTATCCCTCCCTTAGGAACATTCGTCCCCGAATGACACTACTCTTTACTAGGAACAAGCAAGTCATCCATACAATATACGCATACTTAAGCAATTCAATACTTTTCATTGGTGAATATCTGATTCACCTTATAGCATGGTGGTGCACATCTTTGAAACCTACTAGCAGCTTCACATTAATAGTCTGAGGAAACTCTTTCCTAACTAGTATCATCAAAGCATACAACACAAGTAAACATATAAGTCACACAAATCAGCAACCAACATGATGACTCAAACATATTAACCTCATACTAGTGCATAAACACCATACACAGTCAAATACATGAAAGACTAATTAAGGCTACGCACCCGAGACTTCACCATAAGTGCCTTCCCCCTACACCCCTAGAATTGAGTGCGAAAAATCGTTGCCTCCTTGGATCCTCTTCACTTGGACAATTAGGATGAACTTTCTCATTCCCTTTTTCTTGAATTCTCCTATTTAGACAATCCTTCATCATGTGACCCGGTTTGCCACAACTGTAACAAGCGTTAGAGCCCATCATACACTCTCGTCCATGCAGTTTGCCACACTTCCTACACGGTGGCCTCTCCTGAGGTGTATCTACTTTATTGTTCCTCTTAACTCTTGGCTCGGAATCCCTATCATAGCGACCCTTGGATGAACTTGACTCCCCTTGGTGGGAGAGTCCCTTCTTAAACCTGGGCTTATCCCTTATTTCAGTACTACTCTTCCTTGAAAAATTCTCCTCAGCTTGCCTTGACCTGTTCCCTACCCTAGTGTGCCTCCTCTTCCTGCTTTCCTCCACTTGCTAGGCATGCACCATCAACCTTCCCAAATCCATGTTATCATGCAACATGGTTGCCCGACAATCTTCCACTAGATCCTCCGACACTCCAGTCACAAACCTGCTCATTTAATCCCTGCTATTTGCCACCATAGAAGAAGCATACTTTGAGAGTTTAACGAATTTCAAGGAATACTCCTTGACTGACATACCTCCCTGTCTTAGGTTGATGAACTCTTCAACCTTGGCTTCTCGTTGCTCTCTGGGGAAGAATCTCTCCAGAAATACAGTCTTGAGAGCATCCCAAGTGATGGGAACATCTCCACGTGCTCGGATATCAGCCAACATCCGATACCAAATCTATGCCACATCCTTGAGTTCATATGCAGTCAACTCAGCCTTTGCCTCCTCATCTACTCCCATGGCACAAAGGATCTTGTGGACCTCATCCACGAACTCCTGGGGATCCTCATGGGTCTTGGATCTGTAGTAACCTGAGGGGTTCATTCTGGTGAAGTCCCTCAGCCTGATAGCCATGGTGCTAGCATGAGGATTCTCTCTGGGATCACCCTCTCTAGAGGCTTGAGCCGTGATGGCTTGAGCCTGAGTAGTGATGGCCTATGCCATCTGTAGTAAGGAATTCCTCACTTCTCCATCTGTCAACCCAGCTGGATTGACAGGCACCTGATCAGCAACAACTGGGGCTTGAGGAGGAACTTGATTTTCTCCAGCAGCTGCCTCACCTACCCTCCTGCTTGCATTTCTCCTCGTATTCATTATCTATACGTAGATACAAGAAGAGAGTTAGATTCTTAATGACACAATCATGTCACAATTCCACATAGCACGATAGAGAGTAGAAGAAGGGGAAATTTCCTAAACATTATGCAGTCTCTAATTCATGATAGTGGTGCACTTCACTACCATAACTTCGAAACTACTTAACGTGGTTGATATGAGCCTGATGTCTTTGATATTTAACCTAATGCTCTCATACCAAGTTTGTCACGACGCGGATTTTGGAATCCAATTGCAACCGACATCGTTGACCTCTCAGAGGTCGCAGACAAGCCTCTTCTTGCATTCATCACATTCATACAGTTAATTTTAATTGAAAATTTGAAACTTTTTTTTTATAGTTGAAGTATACATAGACTTCATATAAATGCATATCTTTAAGGAAGTTCATTTCTCATACATCAACCATCTAATTATAAGATCATTGAACTTCAAAGAAATGGAATCTCATGTCATAAGTAATACTTGCCAAAACGGCATCATTACAAGCGTCTGAATAAAATAGGAAAGAAACACTAGTGGAACCTACCCCACTAGTTCAAACCTACTACTAAGCAAGAAATATAAAGGCAGGCATCCTCGAATGCATGAGGACCTACTAAGTTCGGATGAAATCTCTGAGTCCAAACAGCTGCAATGATACCCTAAACGTCCACCTGAGCCTGCACCTAAAATAGTAATATTATATGGAATTAGTACACACTTGTACTAAGTATGGGTACATGCAACAACACATAATGGTAATGCATGAACAAGGATGGATCTTCCTAATAAACATGCTTTCTTAGAAGGTCAAGTCTCTTGACTTTGACTATTTCGTAATAGGAAGGTCATGCCATGAATATGTCACACATCATACACACATAGGTTCACATAATATACATTTCATTTCCATGAGACCTTGGAATCATGGACGTAGCATTAAGACAACTAAGGTGAGGGCCCAACATATGGGATCTCAATCCGAGGGTCTCCTTTAGCAAACACAAAGCCTGCTTCATTCGTTCATTTGTACTTCACATTATTCATTTCATTCATTCATAGGATGATGTGAACACCAGCTATACCTAGGATGAAGTTTAAGACTCTCATCGGGATCATGAAGTGCAATGACCAAGAATGACCTAATGTCAATACTTGAGTCCGGTCTCACCTCCTAATTGTCTTGCACAACCACCTTCAGTATCGTTCATTTCATTATCTTTCATACTTTAAGGAACTTCAACCTTAACCGACATAGATCATGTGAGCATCATGAAATTCGGTGTCTCCCCCACACCGAAAAGAGGTGGAGTCACTGGCCAAAGGGAAACCAAAACATGCTAGCTTTATGGGTTCGAACCAAGCTAATTCCCTATGTTGGCAACATAGTTCAAAGACAAAGAGATTTAAGGAGACCCATAACCACCTTGGTGGACAGTATTATCTCATGAGATTTATGTGAACCTCCGCCCTTCCCGAAGGAAGGCATCACCACTCATAGCTAGCCTATCGGTGCTTAATTTAAAGTTCCTAATTACATTCAACTCATACATCATCGAAGCTTGCTTCTTAGCATGAGGTATTCATAGCTCATTAGATGATTTCTCTTCTCTTCTTTACGTATGAAGTGTGAATTGTCCTTACACTTACATATAGAATGTGATTGAGACTTGTCTCTTAATGTTGAACACTCTCTTAGGTGATTACTTTTCGTGACCTTTACTTAGGCTTGGTTGAGACTTGTCTCACCGTTCATCTTAGACTCTTATCATGTTGTCACTATTTTTATTAGCATCATAGTATAATATAATTACTCACCTCATTACGTGAATGTTCATTTAATAATCTTACCATTAACTCATGTTCTTACCCAATTCGGGTTACTCAAAATTGACTAAGTGTGTCATGACAATCTAAGTATATGTTGTGTAAGACTTATGCATTTTACACATGCAGCCAAGGGACCCAAGTTCAATCCCTAGTGGCTGCATTTTATTTCATTTTAATGTGTCTCACAATTTCAGTCAAGGGACTCATGTTCGAATCCCTTAGGCAGCACTTTATGTTTAATAATTTAGAGTGCTAGATGACTTCACTCATTCGACCAAGAGGATCTGGGATCGAATCCCAGTGGCTCAATTATTATTATTTTATTTTGGTGTGAAATTTATGTATCTCACACCCTTGGCCAAGGAGCCGAGTTCGAATCCTCCCTCCCTCACTATTTTCTTTTTCTTTTAATTTAAGGCTTCTTTTAACCTGCCTAAGTTCGAATCCCCTCTCTCACCCTACTTTCTTTTATTTTATCTTAAGTCTTAATCTCTTAGTATTAGAACCTTAAGATTTCGAGATTCACTCTAAATGGCAGCATATATTTTTCTTCATTTTTACTAGTGAATAGCCGAAACTATACTCCATTAACATATGCCTTTAATTCACTTTCTTTGCATTTAGCTTAGGCATTTTAGCTTAGAGTTTTACATAAACTTTTAACCAATTCGTTAAGGAATTTACTTTTATTTTCTTGTTCATCAACATCACGATTTCATCATCATATATTAATAACACAACAAATTCATAGAACCTAATTCACAACGTTCTTAAAAACAATCTGTAATATGCTTCTCATGATATTTAGCATCATTGTGTACATAAAATATACATACAGTCGGACACACATAAAATGATCATACGCTGTCCGGAAACATCACATTACACACAATTACAAACGTTCCTAAGATTGTCTATCAACAAACATACCAACGCATGCATCACATTTTAGAGAATCTAATGACAGGGGCATGCAATGGGGGAAACCTTAGTTTTGGATTGGAATACGTACTGAACCTTAGGGTACTCTTGGAAAAGGGGCCAAGAGAGAAGAAAACCCATACCTTTTCAGCCTTTACAACCAGCCACAATCACACGCCTCCACCCACACACAAACCTTTTTTCCGAACTTTGATTCTTGTTCCCAAGTGAAGTTCTTTACTTATAACACTTAGGCGTACGAAATTTTCCTTTTGTTTTTTATGGATGCAGCCAAGAATACTATTAGAACAGTGAGTATACGTTTGTTTTCTGTTTTTGAATTGTAAAATAAAGCTTAAAAACGTTTCTAGAAGAGATAATGAATTAAGAGTGGGCATGAAGCACACACCTAGTGGGAGTCATGTGCCCCTTTTGTGGGAATTGTTGTTGACTTATTCAACACAATTAAAATGGTAAAATCAGATTATAAAATATAGATTAAGTTATTATAATGCCCCTCCTTATTTTAATTAATTTTTAATCAATTAATTCGTGCCCCCTTATGCCTCCAACTCGGCTCGAACCCGAGTGTGGAGGTAAGGTCAATCTCGGGTTTGACCACCGAGATTTGACTTATTTTGACTAATTTATCTTTATTTAATTAATTAAATATCAGCCTAGGGTAATTACTATACTACCCGTAGCCCAAAAATCACCTTTATACCCCTAGAACCCTTAAAACCTAGGACTAACCCTCTAAGTTCGGTTAAGACTCATCCGGGTGAATCCTAGTATTCAGGTACACTACATGGCTGGAACCAACTCTGCCTAGCTCAACTAACTCACCAAGTTTGTTGGCTTGGATTGTGCATAGGTTCAGAGGTCTGGTTACACGTGCATCAATCCGTGTGAACCAGGTCTAACCTAGGAATTCTATGTACGTTTAGGCCTTACTTAGCATAGTCATTTTCAGGTTGTCACGGTGTATGTATGAAAGTCTAGGATCGGTAGACCTAAGTTAGGTACCCTTCTATGAAAGACTAATGTGGAATCTTAAATATGAAAAGAAGGTTAATATTTAGGAGAACCGGATAGACCACACATGCTACCCGTTTCATGAATAAGTTTTCCTAATGAACCTAGACCGGTAGAGCCTTATGGATCCATTCTTGGTTGTGGTATTTTTACTTGGTAGGGATTAGAGATGGTACCTTCTCAAATAATCTTGCGTCAATGAACTTACACTATGAGAAATAAGGAAAATGTTACGCCTCAAAACCCATTAAGACGGACAGGCACCCGATGCCCTAAAGGCCCGAGAGAACCAACCTGCAACCTGTTCTTACTGAGCATATACTATAACAATTGAGACAAGTTAACTTAGGATGCAGCGATACAAAATAACGTAAGTAGGTCCAAAATTTATGTACAATACTTGGCCGTCGTGGCCACAACTCCTTAAGACACAACTGAACCATGTACATACGTCTACAAAGCCTCTAAAAGATAGAAGACTAGAGTAGGTCGGGACAGACCCTGCCTTACCCTTAACTATGATACAATACCAAATGAATTTACCAAGGACTCAATAAAGCTCCGAATCAACTTGGAGCTCACCAAAAGTAGCAGAATTTCGAGTGCTCCTACTGAGGAGGTCTACTAGCTGGAGTACCTGAGCCTGCAGCATGAAATGCAGCGTCCCAATACGGGACGTCAGTACGAAAAATGTACTGAATATGTAAGGCAAATAGTATATGTAATACAAGGCTCAAATGAAATCAAGTAGCAACATATGAGTGCATAGATTAGGAGAGAAGACCACCTTTGCTTACTCTTGTGGAATCAAGTAAGCTACATTCTTTTCTTTACCTTTTTGTATGTTATAATCTTTGTTGGAAATGTGATACAAGTGACCAGCTGATCAGTGGTAGAAGAGGATGACCCATGCTAGGTGTATTAACCCCTGGGATGCGGTCCTCATAATTACACAACTTGGGATCGGCCCATGCTAGGCTTTTGCCCCTGAGCTGCCACCCTTCTATACCAATAGGGATCGGCCCATGCTAGGCTTTCGCCCCTAAGCTGCCACCCTTAATTATATAGATTCCTTCACTTAGATTCTTTAATCTTTGAGATTATTGTTAATCAATTCATAACTCTTTTGAGATATTATTTTGGATAATCATAACACTTTTGAGATGTTGATTTGGTGGTCATAATCATCTTGGAGATATGGAAATACGGAACAGTAGTGGAATACATGAAAATAATACTTTGAGGCAGTAACAATGACATAAGGAGCTATGAAACATCAACACCTTACTTTAAGACCTTAATGGCACAATTGACTTCAATTGGCTTAGGAGAGGGATTCATCAAACTTTGTTTTACAAATACCATTTCTATAACAGTACAAGGGGAATAATTACACAAGTATAGAGTAGTGAACATATAATGAAGTAGTTCTATGTACTAAGAATGGGGAAAGAAAATTTGTAAGCTATTTGGAGATAGTACGCTGCCACTATGCTTCCTTTTCTAGAAATAGAACTTATGCGAAACACTTCATTGATATTAATTGCAGGTGCCAGATTTCATGCCAAAAGGATATAGAATCGAATAGCCTTACATACCTTATTTTTCTGACCAATACTACTATCACGATTCAGCCTTCCTTTTTGGGTGCTAATCTACAACATAAATCATGATTAAGCTAACATCAGCAGCTAATCACAATAAGGTCCTCGAAAACAGTAGCTAAAATTTTGATGGAAATCAGGCCCATACAACCCTTACATAAATGGTGAACCACCACACCCTTCCTCTACACATTAATACAACTTCATACATCATCTTCCAAGATACCCAAACTGCCCTCAACCACAATATTCATAAGGCAGCCACTATCAATCTCAAATCTTTCAGCATAATAGGAGAATATTGACTCAAAGATTTATCACAATCCATGAATTCTTGATAAACATATACAAAATTCTCCACTCCAAACATTATCAAAGAGAGGAAAACAAATGGGTTGAAGTCTTACCTTAATTCTGAAAATTTATCCTCTACACTTGTACTTCAAGAATTCAAACTCTCCTTCAAACTCTTACTTGAAAAATTAGACAGCACTCAAGAACTCTAAGGTGTTTTAGGGCTGCTAATTGAAGCCAAGAGAGACTAAGAAAGAACTTAGGAAATCTGAAACTTTTGCAAGTTCAAAATGGAGAATAAGACTTGATCCTTATCCTTTGAAAAAGGAGGTGTTATGGCCGACACTCTTGACCAATTTTGGGCCATATAATGTCAAGTAGGTGCCCCACCTGCTTGTCCTTTTAACTTGGGCCCTTTTGGACTTAATATTATTGGACCTTGGCTGTCCATTTTTCCTTTGTTCTTTTAATCAGCTTGGGACAGATTAGTGCAAGTAGGTGGTACACACTTGGCCCAATAACATGGTAAAACAAATCTTAGGAGGTCATGTACTTACTTAGTTTCACTTGGGCTTTATCCATAATGGCCAATTGGCAGATTTGGCTCTTGGGCCTTCTTTCATTCACATTTTCTTTAATAGGTTTGGGCTTCAAATGAGCCCCTAAATATAAGCCTAAATCTGGTCAATCAAACTTGGGCCCTTTAACTATAATATAGATCAAGTAGGTGATGCAGCTGCTAGCTCAATTACCACCTTACTATAATTACTTAAATACTTTCCATCGGAGTTAACTTGCAATACATATGCTAAAATGTGCAAGGCTATCACCTTCCAAGCTAGTTTAAACCAACACTAATCATGTAAGAAACATGATCCCTCACCTACACTATAAGTATATGTCAAGTATAGCATGAATAGAACTACCACATACAAAAATACAGGCCGTTACAGTGGATTGGAGTCTTTTGTATAAGCTTTCTCCTAAGAAGGGAAGGTAGTGTGCTTACTTTGTATAGTAATTGTAATGTGTGCTAGTTAAGGGGAGAACCTATATGACTAGTTGATTAGTTCCCTTATGAACCCGTCCTAAGAGTGGGGAAAAAGGGAAAAAGGGGTTTTATTCTACAAGTTGGAATTATGTTTTGCCATAAGGTTGACTTAGATGGATGTTGTACCCCTTAGTTCATAGGGAGAAGAAGAGAATTGATGTTGACCTATTTTAAAAAGGTCAGATGTCTTTTAAGATCGATCTTAAGTATGGTCATTAGAGGAAAGTGCTTATATTGTACCTAGGCATGGTTGGTTGAAAGATTCCACCAAAGGTAATTATGTGGGTTTAAATATCCTAGAAGTTACCTTGCCCTAGTGTTGAAAGAAAAGAAAGAGGCCTATATGGAAAAATCTCTTTTATGTTTCCCCTAAGGTTTTATCTAGAGAGGTGGTTACCCTAAAGCTCTAGAAACGTGTTAGTGGATCTTGAGAGTTCCACCATGTGTTTTATGATTTGTTAGAATCCGGGATTTCTATAGTCCTATATTGGAGGGATAAGTCTCTAAAGGCTATAGATGAACTACCTAAGGTGATGACCCGTGTAGGCTTAAATCCGGAACTACTTACCTTGTTATGACTTGGTAGTAGAGTGTGATGAAATATGGAACTTCCCTTGGTATTTATGGTGTAGTTAAGGCCTCGTGTGGTCTGGTAGTATGACCGAACTAGATTGTTATGAGTTTTTTTAGGTGATAAACTTAGAGGAATAAGTGGTGCTTGAGGTGTACTTCTTGATGTTTAAATTAGTAAGATCCTTGTTATACGATAGGAGTGTAATCCTCAAAGGTGTAGAATCATATCTTGAAAGGAGCATGGAGATTTAGTCTTGGCTTCCTTCGACCTTGGTGTTTAAGGGCATGGTGTGATGAATATTTGATTAGGCTTACCCCAAGTGGAGGATAATTGTCACGACCCAACCCGATGGGTCGTGACTAGTGCCCATTTTGGACACTCACATACAAACCTGTTAAGTATAACCAACTGAAACTAAGACAATATGGAATTTAATCAAATCAAGCCAACCCCAACGCCATATATATATAAAGTGGATCTGCCTCATAAGGAGTCATAACCATTCAACCGTAACAACATACATAAGCCGACAAGGCCGCCACTATCCAAAGCATAATAGCATACGCAAGCCGATAAGGCTGCCACTACACAATACACAATGATGTACGCAGCCGACAAGGCTGCCCCTGTACAAGCGGACATCCCAAGCAAACCATGTCCAGACGATTATCCAAAACATATATATGCAACCCACATAATATCTACAGACCTCTAAGAGTATAGTAGTGAAACTCGACGGGACAGGGCCCTGCCATACCCATAGATAAGCAAAAGACTACATAGAAAGTTATGTACCAAAACGACTGGGCTTCGGAACAGTGGAGCTCTCCCAATCAGCAGAGTAGATATCCTAGGCGAGAGGATCACCGAACTGTGCGTCTACACCTGCGGGCATGAAACGCAGCCCCCCGAGGAAAGGGGGTCAGTACGGACAATGTACTGAGTATGTAAAGCATAAGGTAAAGAGGACAGGATACCAACATGATAAGTTGAAACATGATATCGCTACACATGTACCTTATAAGTGAAAATCATGCATATCTTTAACATATAAGGTTCCCAGCTTCCCTAGTAAGGGACTCGGCAAAATAATCATCATATATATACATCATACGTACCCGGCCCTCTAGTGAGGGACTCGGTGAAATAGTCATCACATCATCTCCGTCATCATCATCATCATAACCATCCTCATCACCAATCATATATATAATATACATACCCAGCCCTCTAGTGAGGGACTCGGTGACATATGCAAGAAACTCCGCACGAACATTACCCGGCCCGGGACTCGGTGAAATGATAAATGACTCTATGCACGAGCAGAATAATATGAGCAACCATGTGCAATTAAAATCATTTCTTATAACTCAATAGAACAATCAACGTGAACCAGCAAGGAGTATTACCAAAGATTAACGTTTTATCAAGATTATGAACCTTTAACACGATATGAAAACGTAAAATCTCAATGACTCTAAGAAACACTACCATAGATATGAGAAATCACCATAGCCTTAGACATAGCCGATATATAGAAGAATAGTTTGTGGAAGCAAGAATATACGTCACCTAGACGCTCTAGAAGTAAGTATCAAACCTGTCCGTCATTCGCTCATTTTTAGAAGTCATGCCAAACAAAGAAAGAAAGGATAGCATTACATACCGTATAATCAAGCCGCACGTTCAATATTTACTGCCCAAGCTATTAATCTATAACAAGCAACAATCGTGCCACAATTAGGTAGACGTCGCGCTTTACTACTTATTGTAAGCTAGCCAATAATCTAACGAAAATCCGGCAGCACTTCCCCTATTTTCCTTACTTCGTCCCAATCCGACAACAACCCAAATTATCCACAGCAATACCAATAACACATATAACCCAACGAATCAATTTAAACAGCCCCCCTCCCAAAACAGTTCCGTCTCGGCAACCATAGTAACGAAACAACGACACACCGAGCGATAACTCGTTTTATAATTCGCAACACATCTACCTTATCGTATTCATCCCTTGGAGTATATACCCATAATCACATTAACATATACATAACGCCAAAACAGAATTTCCCGCATTTTGCTTTAATCAAAACAGCCCAAACACTAACACGACACCACTAATCATCCGATTATGGTTTCCGTTCATACTTAGCACATTCAATAACTAAAACAAATTTTCTAAGCTACTGGTCACGCCCCCTTCTTAACATTAATGGCTAATTAACAATGTCATTCTAAGGAATTAACACACCAAGCAAAGAGATTACTAACCAAATTCATTGTAGCTGCTGGCCGAGAGTTGCATGGTTGGTTTTCTCCCTTTCCATGGCTGCCTAAGCTAAGTGGTGAAGAAGTTTGCAATGCATTTCACCACCTCATTCATTATATGAAGTGGAGGCAGCCCCCCTCTACACGTGCCCCACTAAGGCCCAGCTCCCAATCTGATTTCTTTTAATTTGCCTTGAGTGGTGGGGCCCACTTGATTAATTTAATCCTAATCAGCCACTAATTAATCCCACACTTAATATTAATGACACTTACATTAGCCAAATCATACCTAATATCACATTTGGAATTAACATCCTTGCCTAATATTTCTTTAATCACTTGGAACTTAAAATAAAATCTCATTCCTCGGGCTTACATCGACTAGCTCATGACGCGCACTACGTATAAAAATACGAGGCGTAACATCCTTCCCCCCTTAGGAACATTCGTCCTCGAATGTTAAGTTAGCGTCTTACAAAAAATTCCAGCGAGGTCTCTCTAACAGTTATACCTATCAACCTGCATTCCATAACCTAGAGATGCCTCACAAAGTCACAACTTACTACATGATCTCGTTTATCAATCAATATAGTCAAGCTAGGAATTGAATTACTTGCAGGTACGGGGAACAAGTAAGGATACTTATTCTTCATTTCGTCTTCCGCTTCCCAAGTCATCTCCTCCCTATTATTATTTCGCCACAACACTTTAACGGAAGTCACATCCTTAGTACGTAACCTTCTAACCTGGCGATCAAGAATAGCTATGGGTTTCTCCTCATATGACAACTCCTCTGTTACCTGAACATCATCTACAGGGAATACTCTAGAAGGATCACCAATACATTTACGTAGAAGACTGGATGTACCTCAGATGGTAGATCCAACTCATAGGCAACCTTGCCTATCTTACGAACAATCTGACAAGGCCTAATGTATCTCGGACTGAGCTTCCCCTTCCTGCCGAATCTCATCACACCCTTCATGGGTGATACCTTCAGGAATACCCAGTCACCAATCTGAAACTCCAAATCTCGACGCCGATTATCTGCATATGACTTCTGTCGACTCTGGGCTGCTAATAATCTTTCCTGAATAAGCTTCACCTTGTCAACAACTTGCTGAATCATATCCGGGCCTATTAACTTAGACTCGCCAACATCGAACCAACTAATAGGTGACCTGCACTTCCTCCCATATAAGGCCTCGTACGGTGCCATCTGGATACTAGAATGGTAGCTATTATTATAGGCAAACTCAATGAGCGGCAAGTGGTCATCCCAGCTACCTTTGAAGTTAATAATACAGGCCCGCAACATATCTTCTAATGTCTGAATAGTACGCTCAGCCTGCCCATCAGTCTGAGGGTGAAATGCTGTGCTAAGGTTCACCTGTGTCCCCAATCCCTTCTGAAACGATCTCCAAAAGTTGGCTGTAAATTGAGCTCCTCTATCTGATATAATGGACGTGGGAACCCCATGAAGTCTCACTATCTCCCTGACATATAACCTCGCATAATCTTCAGCCGAATAAGTAGTCCTGACTGGAAGAAAATGGGCCGATTTCGTCAGCCTATCTACAATAACCCATATAGAGTCATACTTCCGTTGAGTGCGAGGTAAGCCTGTAATGAAGTCCATATTAATCATCTCCCATTTCCATGTCGGGATCTCTATCTCCTGTAATAATCCACCAGGCTTTTGATGTTTGATCTTGACTTGTTGATAATTCGAGCACTGAGCAACAAACTCCGCTATGTCCTTTTTCATGCCATCCCACCAGTATAAGCATCTGAGGTCATGATACATTTTTGTTGACCCTGGGTGAATAGAATAACGGGCAGAGTGTGCCTCTCCCATAACCTGCCGTCGTAGCCCCGCAATATCAGGTACACACAATCTACCTTCATATCGTAACACTCCGTCAGGTGTAACCTTAAATGGGGTCTTTTCCTTTTGAAGAGCTGCATCTCTATACTGTGCCAGAATAGGGTCCTCGTACTGGTGTCTCTTTACCTCATCTATGATTGAGGACTCAGCAACCTCTCGAATAGAAACTCCACTATCTTCTGAATTAGCCAGACGGACTCCAAGGCTGGATAGCCGCTGAATCTCCCAAACCATCTCCCTCCTTTATGGTTGTACATCTGTCAAGCTACCAATGGACTTACGGCTAAGAGCATCTGCTACAACATTTGCTTTCCCTGGATGATATAAAATATCAACATCATAATCCTTTAGCAACTCTAACCACCGCCTCTGTCGTAAGTTCAGCTCCTTCTGTTTAAAGATATATTGGAGACTCTTATGATTTGTATAGATGTCCACATGGACACCATATAAATAATGCCTCCATATCTTCAAGGCATGAACCACGACTGCTAACTCCAGATCGTGAGTAGGATAATTCTTTTCATGCTTCCTAAGCTGTCGGGAGGCATAGGCTATAACTTTGCCATGCTGCATCAATACACATCCTAGCCCAACACCCGAAGCATCACAATAAATAACATAGCCGTCTGGTCCCTCCGGAAGAGTTAGGACTGGAGCTGTAGTCAATTTGTCTTTCAATAGCTAGAAGCTTCGCTCACAAGCATCAGTCCACTGGAACTTGGATGCCTTTTGAGTTAGCCTTGTCAAAGGCGCTGAAATTGAGGCAAACTTTTCTACAAATCACCTGTAATATCCTGCTAACCCCAGAAAGCTGCGTACCTTAGTAGGTGTCGTAGGTCTGGGCCAAGTCTTTACCGCCTCAATCTTCTGCGTGTCTACCCGAATACCATCAGCTCCAATAATATGCCCCAAGAATGCCACTGAAGTCAACCAGAACTCGCACTTGGAGAACTTAGCATACAACTTCTGGTGCTGAAGAACCCTAAGTACCGTCCTTAAATGGTCTGCATGCTCCTCTTCTGAACGTGAATAGACCAGAATATCATCTATAAATACAATAACAAACATATCAAGGAATGGTTTAAACACTCGATTCATTAAATCCATAAACACTGCTGGAGCATTAGTCAGCCCAAAAGACAGCACTCTAAACTCATAATGCCCGTATCGGGTCCGGAATGCCATCTTTGGAATATCTGCCTCCCTTACCCGCACCTGATGATAACCTGACCGCAAGTCTATCTTTGAAAAACACTTAGCACCCTGCAACTGGTCAAATAGATCGTCAATCCTTGGGAGGGGATACCTGTTCTTTACTGTTACTTTGTTCAGCTGCCTATAATCAATACACATCCGCAGCGACCCATCCTTCTTCCTCACAAACAGTACCGGTGCTCCCCAAGGTGACGTACTAGGCCTGATGAAGCCCTTTTCTAGCAAATCTCTCAATTGCTCTTTCAACTCTTTCAACTCAGCAGGTGCCATTCTATAAGGAGGTATAGATCTGCTGGGTATCTGGCAGTACATCTATAGTAAACTCTATCTCTTGTTCTGGAGGAAGGCCTGGAAGTTCCTCTGGGAATACATCGGGAAATTCATTAACTACCGGGACTGATTGAAGAGTCGGTGCCTCTACCTTTATGTCATGCACCCAAACCAGATGATAAATATAGCCTTTTCTAACCATCTTCCTGACCTTAAGGTATGAAATAATCTTACCTTTCGGCGATACTGTACTCCCCTTCCACTCTATAATCGGTTCCCCTGGAAATTGAAATCGAACTATCTTTCCTCTGCAATCAACATTAGCATAACAAGCAGCCAACCAATCCATGCCCATGATAATATCAAACTCAATCATATTTAACTCTATTAGATCTGCTACGGTACGACGACTATATATAACCACTGAACAATTCTTATATACTCGCGTAGCTATGACAGAATCTCCTACAGATGTAGCTACCTCAAATGGTTCTATCAACTCAGACTCTATTCCGATCCTACTAGCAACGAAGGGGGATATAAATGATAAGGTGGAACCTGGGTCTATCAATGCATACACACTTCGGAAGAACAGTGATAATATACGTGTGATCACATTAGGTGACGCCTCCTGATCCTGCCTACTAGTCAAAGCATATATGCGGTTCGAGGGACCGCTAGAACTGGAAGCTCCACCACGACCTCCACCACGGCCTGCTGGCGCATGAATACCTTGCCCCGTAGGGCGCATAGCCACAGAAGAAGATGAACCAGCAACGGACCCAGTAGGCTGTGCCATACCACCTGCACTACCTCTAAGGTGACACTCCCTCATAGTATGACCCTGACGGCAGCAAGAAAAACACGCACCTGTAGCCCAATGACATTCCCCAGGATGGGACCTACCACAGCGAGAACACCGAGGCAAAGGTGGCCTCGACTGGCTCAAACCCCTGCCCATCTGTGACCCTGACGCCCTAGAGCTCTGACCAGCTTCCGAATATCTCGTACGATCGAACCCCCTACCCATGGAACGTGGGGGTGCACTCTGTGCTGGCTGGGAAGAAAATCTAACATGCTGCTGAGACTGCCCGCCTCGAAACTCGTCAGGATAACCTACTGATCTAGCCCTCTTATGCTGGCCTCTATTATAATCTCTATCTGGCTGACGTCCCCGGTGCCGATCCTCTACCCCCTGTGCATATGCCTGCACCCGAGCAATGTCCATACCTGGCTGAAGAGTCACTGCCATACAACCGTCAATCAGATAACGATCCAATCCTATCACATAACGATGTACCCTGTCTGCCATATCAGCCACAATAGTAGGCGCATGCCTAGCCAATGAATCAAACTCGAGGCTATACTCTCGAACGCTCCTGCCATTCTGCCTCAAACGCAAGAATCTATCGACTCTAGCTCGCTTCATATCTGGAGGCAGGAAGTGGCCCTGGAAAGCCTCCACAAAATCATCCCATACCGCTGGAGGAGCACCCTCACCCCTAGATAACTCCCAAGACTCATACCAATTAATGGCTACATCCCGTAAACGATACGTAGTCAACTCAACAGACTCGGTCTCCAAAGCCTTGATTATCCTCAATGTACGCTGCATCTGACGAATAAACTCTTGCGGATCATCCTGGGGCCTTGACCCAAAGAACTCTGGAGGATTACAACTTAAAAAGTCACGAGCCCTTAAGCTATCGGATCTGTCCGCATGATCAACTCCTAGTCCATGCCTGCGAGCCTGAACTGCCACTAATCTAGTCAGCAACTAAACCGCATCTCTCATGGCCCTATCCTTCGCCCCTGACTGAGAAGCTAGAGGTTCAGGTGCTGGGGCCTCGGGGGCTGGTGGTGGTGTCCCCCGAACTGGAGCTGCTGCTGCTCTAAGTTCCTCTAGCGGTGGAGGTATAGCAGAGCTCTCCGACTGGAACACAATACCAGGCATAGACTGGGCACGGGCCCTAGTAACTCTCCGGGTCTGACTAGTACCTTCTGCTACCGATTTGCCCTTCTGGGCGGCTGTCGCTTTCTTTGGAGGCATAGCTGAAAACACAGGGTGTCACGCCTCCAATACCCATTAAGACGGACAGGCACCCGATGCCCTAAAGGCCCGAGAGAACCAACCTGCAACCTGTTCTTACTGAGCATATACTATAACAATTGAGACAAGTTAACTTAGGATGCAGCGATACAAAACAACGTAAGTAGGTCAAAACTTTATGTACAATACTTGGCCGTCGTGGCCACAACTCCTTAAGAGACAACTGAACCATGTACATACGTCTACAAAGCCTCTAAAAGATAGAAGATTAGAGTAGGTCGGGACAGACCCCGCCTTACCCTTAACTATGATACAATACCAAATGAATTTACCAATGACTCAATAAAGCTCTGAATCAACTTGGAGCTCATCAAAAGTAGCAGAATTTTGAGTGCTCGTACTGAGGAGGTCTACTAGCTGGAGTACCTGAGCCTGCAGCATGAAATGCAGCGTCCCCAATACGGGACGTCAGTACAAAAAATGTACTGAATATGTAAGGCAAATAGTATATGTAATACAAGGCTCAAATGAAATCAAGTAGCAACATATGAGTGCATAGATTAGGAGAGAAGACCACCTTTGCTTACTCTTGTGGAATCAAGTAAGCTACATTCTTTCTTTACCTTTTTGTATGTTATAATCTTTGTTGGGCATGTGATACAAGTGACCAGCTGATCAGTGGTAGAAGAGGATGACCCATGCTAGGCGTATTAACCCCTGGGATGCGGTCCTCATAATTACACAACTTGGGATCGGCCCATGCTAGGCTTTTGCCCCTGAGCTGCCACCCTTCTATACCAATAGGGATCGGCCCATGCTAGGCTTTCGCCCCTGAGCTGCCACCCTTAATTAAATAGATTTCTTCACTTAGATTCTTTAATCTTTGAGATTATTGTTAATCAGTTCATAACTCTTTTGAGATGTTATTTTGGATAATCATAACACTTTTGAGATGTTGATTTGGTGGTCATAATCATCTTGGAGATATGTAAATACGGAACAGTAGTGGAATACATGAAAATAATACTTTGAGGCAGTAACAATGACATAAGGAGCTATGAAACATCAACACCTAACTTTAAGACCTTAATGGCACAATTGACTTCAATTGGCTTAGGAGAGGGATTCATCAAACTTTGTTTTGCAAATACCATTTCTATAACAGCACAAGGGGAATAATTACACAAGTATAGAGTAGTGAACATATAATGAAGTAGTTCTATGTACTTAGAATGGGGAAAGAAATATTGTTAGCTATTTGGAGATAGTACGCTGCCACTATTCTTCCTTTTCTAGAAATAGAACTTATGGGAAACACTTCATTGATATTAATTGCAGGTGCTAGATTTCATGCCAAAAGGATATAGAATCGAATAGCCTTACATACCTTATTTTTCTGACCAATACCACTATCACTATTCAGCCTTCCTTTTTGGGTGCTAATCTACAACATAAATCATGATTAAGCTAACATTAGCAGCTAATCACAATAAGGTCCTCGAAAACAGTAGCTAAAATATTTGATGGAAATCAGGCCCATACAACCCTTACATAAAATGGTGAACCACCACACCCTTCCTCTACACATTAATACAACTTCATACATCATCTCCCAAGATCCCCAAACTGCCCTCAACAACAATATTCATAAGGCAGCCACTATCAATCTCAAATCTTTCAGCATAATAGGAGAATATTGACTCAAAGATTTATCATCATCCATGAATTCTTGATAAATATATACAAAATTCTCCAATCCAAACATGATCAAAGAGAGGAAAACAAATGGGTTGAAGTCTTACCTTAATTCTGGAAATTTATCCTCTAAACTTGTACTTCAAGAATTCAAACTCTCCTTCAAACTTCTTACTTGAAAATGAGACAGCACTCAAGAATCCCTAAGGTGTTTTAGGGCTGCTTATTGAAGCCAAGAGAGACCAAGAAAGAAACTTAAGGAAATCTGAAATTTTGCAAGTTCAAAATGGAGAAAATAGACTTGATCCTTATCCTTTGAAAAAGGAGGTGTTATGGCCGACAATCTTGACCAATTTTGGGCCATATAATGTCAAGTAGGTGTCCCACCTGCTTGTCCTTTTAACTTGGGCCTTTTTGGACTCAAGATTATTGGACCTTGACTGTCCATTTTTCCTTTGTCCTTATATTCAACTTGGGACAGATTAATGCAAGTAGGTGGTACACACTTGGCCCAATAACATGGTAAAACAAATCTTAGGAGGTGATGCACTTACCTAGTTTCACTTGGGCTTTATCCATAATGGGCCAATTGGCAGATTTGGCTGCTGGGCTTTCTTTCATTCACAAATTTCTTTAATAGGTTTGGGCTTCAAATGAACCCCTAAATATAAGACTAAATCTGGTCAATCAAACTTGGCCCCTTTAACTATAATATAGCTCAAGTAGGTGATGCAGCAGCTAGCTCAATTACTCCTTACCATAATTACTTAAATACTTTCCATCGGAGTTAACTTGCAATACAAATGCTGAAACGTGCAAGGCACTACATCACCTTCCGAGCTAGTTTAAACCAACACTAATCATATAAGAAACATGATCCCCCACCTACACTATAAGTCTATGTCAAGTATAACATGAATAGAACTACCACATACAAAATACAGGCCGTTACACAGGGATTCGTTAGAGAGGGATTATCCTGTTAATATAGCTCTATCGCACGATCTAGAATAAGAAGAAAGGATGACATCCTAAAAATGTCACGTAGCTTCCTATTTATAGATGTGGTGCATAACACACCGATAAACAGGACTCTACTAGACACGGTCTGTAGACACTTCTGAGGAAGAACCGCTCTGATACCACTTTTGTCATGACCCAACCCGATGGGCCGTGACTAGTGCCCGTTTTGGACACTCACATACAAACCTGTTAAGTATAACCAACTGAAACTAAGACAATATGGAATTTAATCAAATCAGGCCAACCCCAACGCCATATATATATAAAGTGGATCTGCCTCATAAGGAGTCATAACCATTCAACCGTAACAACATACGCGAGCCGACAAGGCCGCCACTATCCAAAGCATAATAGCATACGCAAGACGACAAGGCTGCCACTACACAATACACAATGATGTACGCAGCCGACAAGGCTGCCCCTGTACAAGCGGACATCCCAAGCAAACCATGTCCAGACCATTATCCAAAACATATATATGCAACCCACATAATATCTACAGACCTCTAAGAGTATAGTAGTGAAACTCAACGGTACAGGGCCCCGCCGTACCCATAGATAAGCAAAAGACTACATAGAAAGTTATGTACCAAAACGACTGGGCTCCGGAATAGTAGAGCTCTTCCAAACAGCAGAGTAGATATACTAGGCGGGAGGATCACCGAACTGTGCGTCTACACCTGCGGGCATGAAACGTAGCCCCCCGAGGAAAGGAGGTCAGTACGGACAATGTACTGAGTATGTAAAGCATAAGGTAAAGAGGACAGGATACCAACATGATAAGTCGAAACATGATATCGCTACACATGTACCTTATAAGTGAAAATCATGCATATCTTTAACATATAAGGTGCCCAGCTTCCCTAGTAAGGGACTCGGCAAAATAATTATCATATATATACATCATACGTACCCGGCCCTCTAGTGAGGGACTCGGTGAAATAGTCATCATATCATCTCCGTCATCATCATCATCATCATAACCATCCTCATCACCAATCATATATATAATATACATACCCGGCCCTCTAGTGAGGGACTCGGTGACATATGCAAGAAACTCCGCACGAACATTACCCGGCCCGGGACTCGGTGAAAAGATAAATGACTCTATGCACGAGCAGAACAATATGAGCAACCATATGCAATTAAAATGATTTCTTATAACTCAATAGAACAATCAACGTGAACCATCAAGGAGTATTACCAAAGATTAACGTTTTATCAAGATTATGAACCTTTAACATGATATGAAAACGTAAAATCTCAATGACTCTAAGAAGCACTACCATAGATATGAGAAATCACCATAGCCTTAGACATAGCCGATATATAGAAGAATAGTTTGTGGAAGCAAGAATATACGTCACCTAGACGCTCTAGAAGTAAGTATCAAACCTGTCCGTCATTCGCTCATTTTTAAAAGTCATGCCAAACAAAGAAAGAAAGGATAGCGTTACATACCGTATAGTCGAGCCGCACGTCCAATATTTACTGCCCAAGCTATTAATCTATAACAAGCAACAATCGTGCCGCAATTAGGTAGACGTCGCGCTTTACTACTTATTGTAAGCTAGCCAATAATCTAACGAAAATCCGGTAGCACTTCCCCTATTTTCCTTACTTCGTCCCAATCCGACAACAACCCAAATTATCCAAAGCAATACCAATAACACATATAACCCAACGAATCAATTTAAACAGCCCCCCCCCCCCAAAAAAAATAGTTCCGTCTCGGCAACCATAGTAACGAAACAACGACACACCGAGCGATAACTCATTTTATAATTCGCAACACATCTACCTTATCGTATTCATCCCTTGGAGTATATACCCATAATCACATTAACATATACATAACGCCAAAACAGAATTTCCCGCATTTTGCTTTAATTAAAACAACCCAAACACTAACACGACACCACTAATCATCCGATTATGGTTTCCGTTCATACTTAGCACATTCAATAACTAAAACAAATTTCCTAAGCTACTGGTCACACCCCCTTCTTAACATTAATGGCTAATTAACAATGGCATTCTAAGGAATTAACACACCAAGCAAAGAGATTACTAACCAAATTCTTTGTAGCTGCTGGCCGAACTGCATGGTTGGTTTTTTCCCTTTCCATGGCTGCCTAAGTTAAGGTGAAGAAGATGATATGTTTGCAATGCATTTCACCACCTCATTCATTATATGAAGTGGAGGCAGCCCCCCTCTACACGTGCCCCACTAAGGCCCAGCTCCCAATCTGATTTCTTTTAATTTGCCTTGAGTGGTGGGGCCCACTTGATTAATTTAATCCTAATCAGCCACTAATAATCCCACACTTAATGTTAATGACACTTACATTAGCCAAATCATACCTAATATCACATTTGGAATTAACATCCTTGCCTAATATTTCTTTAATCACTTGGAACTTAAAATAAAATCTCATTCCCCGGACTTACATCGACTAGCTCATGACGCGCACTACGTATAAAAATACGAGGCGTAACAATAATGTACCTAGATTGTAATGTTATGAATGCCCTTAATGATCCTACTTTGAGCTTCCTAGAACTTCTCCATGTTAAGAATCACTTTGAGTAATGGATATGAAGTGGAGTAACATAGATATTCATTTAGGATCTACTGAAATCCTCTCCTAAAGGAGTCTAAGTGAAGAGTTAGTAAGAAATGGTTTCTTCTTTAGAGTGGAAGGAGTGCATATGAAGAAGGGTGTGCATAAACTTACATCCCAAAAAGGGGAATGTTTTGCATGACTAGAAAGATTGGTAAGTCCAAGTTCTCTTAGATGGGTTTACCCTAAGTGGGGGACGGTGATTTGAGTAGTAAGGTTGTTGATATCCCTATCTTTTCCTTCTATTCTTACTCAAGCTTGAAAACAAAGAGTTCCTAGTAGCTTGTTCATATTATGGAGTCTTGCATATGAGTATAAGTTGCATTTTCTCTATATGTTATGCATGTTTTAAATGACACTATGTTATACATGTTTTGAAGAATTCATATTGCATGAAAAAGGGATTTTAATATATTGCATGTTGCTCATGTTTTTGTGAATGTTAACATGATAAATGTGCATTTGAATTAATGAGATGGTTTAATGAACATGTTTGATAACACTTTTGATGTGACTGTATCTTAGTCCCACAAGGAGGTGTTGAGTTTTCTTTAAATGAGAAAAGATGAGTCCCTTTAAAATATGTTATTTTGTAACTTCGGAAGTGTTAATATTGCCTCACTCTTGAGAAGTAATGGTGTGACTAGAAAATATTATTGATGTGTGACTATGAATTGTAACAATTTTCCTAAATAATGCATATTTATGAAAACTAAAGTCATGCAAGAATTTGAATTTGTGTGAAATAACTTACTAATGGTGTGATGTGTTTTGTGTGATCTACCAATTCAAACATATGAGGACATACCAATCTTGAGAGAATTCTATATCCCAAGCTTCAACTTCTAAGAGAATCCTCACTTGTCACCTACACTAGTAGACTTAGTGAAACATATGGAATTAGCACATTGAATGCACTAAGTATGGTGAACATGCAAGAAAACCATGCAAAAAAGGGGCATTTACTTCAAGATATGTTTCATACTATTTTGATAGAAATATTCATCATAGAAGTTCAATACACATAATACAAGTCAATAATCACATATAAGACATATTCCATATTTAGCAAGTAACATTTTTATCACTTTAAACTCTCTACCTAAAGTTACTCTAAGACTAACTTGAGTAAGACATGAAGAGACAGCTCATACACCCTCTTCAAGCACACTTAAGTGATCCAAAAAGCTACCCTAGATAAGAACCTTTAAATGTAACATTCTTTACTAATAGAACCGTATTCATTAGAGTCATTTAACAGACAACTAATAAATTAGAGGATTTCACATAATGTTATTGAAATACCTAGGGAACTCTTCCTAGCACCTTCAAGGCCTACTCGTGCCATGTGTAATAGCGTCCCATTCCACTACCTACACGTTGTATAACCTATCCAATACTAGAGTGTACATCCCACATGATAAGAATAGGCATTAACTGATAGAAACCACACTAGATATGTATAGAATCCGGTGTCAGAAGACCCCGCACTGTGGAAGGTGTTCCACTTGCCAAAGGTAGAACTAGTAATCATCCCATGTTGGCACATGGTTGAGGAATATCAAGGGCTTCTTTGTACTCTAGTCTGATCTAGAGTAGAGCTACTACCATAAGCATATTCACTCGGTGCTTTGACTTTGTTCTGATAGAGTAAATAATTCAGTAGGTGTATTAGAGAAGGTACCTTAACTATGCCCACCAACTCATAATACCTTTTACTTCCAAGGATGGGTCCACTAGGGATGCCAACAAAGGACTATTAGGATAGCTCTTATGACTTCCTTAGAGATGGTTTCATGACGTTCCGGCCAACCTACCCCTAAGTCCATCATTCCATTCAAGAAGGACACCATTACGGTCATTCACTTCAAGGCTTCTTATTAACCTTCTTTTCATATTCAATGTTTCACATTCTTAACCTTCTTTTCATTATTCAAGGTTCTATATTCTTTTAGGGTTCTAGATTCATCAACAAGGGGCGCCATACTTAGGTCTACCGGTTCAAGACATGCTCTAGAACACCTCATTTAGTTCTTCAAGGAAGGGCACCTACTCTACGTCTACCGATCCTAGACTTTCATTATACACTAATTAAACACAATAAAAGTACCAAGTAGGGACAACTAGCCTACCAACACAAGATACGACATCACTCTATAAAGACTCTCCTTAGTCCTTCATCATCATATACCAACAACTAGAGAGTACAATATTCAATCATATCATTATAGCACCCATAAAATATCATATATACAGCACATGAGAACCTTCACTTTATACCTTCACAAATACAATATCATGATAATACCATAACTCACATAATAATGCCGACAAGGCCATGTTCATAAAAATTATGACAATTAAACACCACCACCATAAGTGGACAACCAATCAATAGCAATTAAATATAAATTCTATGCTAAACAAAGTAATTAGGTCAACTCACCATCTTCAATAGCAACAATCACCATTCCTAAGCCTTTCCAATAAATTCAAATAATAAAAGATCTTTACAATAGCAATATACAATGCCCATAAGTCTAAGACCACAAATTCATCCAACTCAATGTTTCAATCAAGACTCAGTATAAATATCAACATTATAAGGCAAGCTATGAACAATTCTAACATTAAACAATACATAATTCAATAGCCCATAACAATCTACACATGAATTCCACCTAATTAGATCATAAGCAATTCATTCACTTTAGAGCCAAAATTAGGAACTCAAGGAACACATGGGTTCATGGAAATTTTGTTCATGAAATCATCAATTAAGACCGAATATTTCATAAAAGATCCATTAAAACCTTTTAATGCAAGAACCCATGCTTAGATTTCAAAATAGGGTTTAAGGGCCTTCGAAATTGACTCCTTCAATGAGAGAAGAACCAATGACGAAATCACCATAAATTAATTAGAATCTATCCATGAAATTAGGTTGAAAACTTAGAGAATTTGGTCCTCTTCCTTGGAGCTTGAAGGTTTATCAATGGAGGATTTATCTAGAGAGGACTTTGGAGATTTTGATTTGGGGTTTTTGAAATAATGAGTTAAAAGAAGGATTTAACACTTACAACTATATATATTAATGATAAAAACCTTTCAAAACTAATCCCACTTAATAAAAACTAAAATAGAAAATGTTTGGAATTACCTAATTGGGGCAGCCCGCCCAGGGATTATAACGACCTGCAAGTACACCCTAGAAGGTAGAGTACTCGTTAGTCACCACACATCGTACTTGACCTAACAGAGGTCTTGCACAGTACTCTTAGCTATCATTAATTACATATTCATGAAAAGTAGTTCAGAATTAGAACTTTTCACAACAATATAAATAAGAAAGTCTTTTATAATAGCTAAGTAACAAGTCTCATCTTCACAAGCCAACTTGAAGACACATCTTAAATATCATAGGGTCACTCCACTTTTACATTGAAACAAATACATAATAAGTTTTTACAAGTCTTAAAAGAAGAAACTAAAGAAACATCGACTATGTCCTCGAATATATGAGGACATATCAATCTTGAGAGAGTCGATTTCCCAAGCTTTCCCTCCTAAACTTCCACTTGCCTTCCACCTATACTCATAGAATATTTTATAATAGTATGGCGTTAGTACAGACATTGTACTAAGTATGGCATCATGAAAAATCATGCAACAGAGGACATTTTAGTTGAATCATGCAAGTCATGATATTTTGATTGAAAAAAACCCTCATGAATCAAGTAACAAACATTACATTACATACACCATCATATTTAGCACATAATATAAAACTTCCATACTTCTCACATAAAGTCACACTTACACTAAACCCATTTATCATAAGGACTCCTTCCTATCCAAGGTTATCCTAAGGCTCACCTAGGTAAGACATGAAGAGACCGCCCATACACCCTCTTCAATACGTACCTAACTAACCCTTTAGGCTACAAAGGATAAGCATGCCTCATTTCAATTAACAAGTCAACATTCCATACTAAATATTCTAGAGGAGACATACATATAATTAGGAAATTTACATAAAGACATCCTCCAAGACAACTCCCAAGTTACACTTAGTGCAATGTGAAAGTAGCATCCCATACTACTACTCCCACCTTAGTGCTCCTTGAGAATTCCTTTAGGCTAGGCACCTCACATTCATCATATACATAGCTTTAATCATACAAGACATAACGTCAACATGCTTTCTTTAACATTAGACATAAAGTCACATTACTTCACTTACATCATATAATGACCCATTCATACATCTTCATATAAGAACACACCAGACTCCCTCCAAATGCCTACTTGTGCAATGGATAGATAGTGTCTAATACCACCACCTACCCTAAGTAGTACACCCTTAAGATGACTTAGTTCATTTATATTCATTTGTGGGGGATACATACACCATGAGATCTAGACATGGAATCGCGGTATTAACCCCTACCGGATGAGGGATCCCTACTTGCCTAAGGTAGGAACATACTTTTTAGACTTTACATGGATTCTCCATTACCTATAACTATGCGGGCGCATAGTTAAGGCATAAGGAGATTTCTTTTTAGTAACTCATTTTCTACTAACAAGGAGTACACATCTCAAGAAGTACATTGGATACAACATCGCTACTCACGAAGTGTACCCACCCCTTATTCGAATCCTCTCAATGCTAAGCATAACTCCCCACAAAATCTTAAACATTCATTGACTATAGGTTATGGGATAAATAATTAGAACTATATCTCATCTAACGAAGAATGCTTATTCCTAGAGGTTACTCTTGACACCACATATCAACTCACGAAGGGTATCCAATCTCCAACCTATCTTAGAAAGCTCTTGGGAATAGTAAGGTTGCTAGTAAACACTTCATCTCAACTCACGAAGATTTTTCACCCGAAAATCCCCCTTTTCATTACTAGAGTTCTTTAGGAGTAGTACGAATTGGTATAGACACTTCATCTCTACTGACAAAGAGTGTCTAACCTACAGTACCCCGTTTTCATTCATTAACTTCATTCATGCATTCAAAGTGTGTGCGAGTACAAGTGATCATACTTTTCACATAATTACCATTATTCACAACATTGATCTCTATACATGCTCATACCTACATTTATCTTGGTTCACGCATAAGCATTCTTCACATATACATATACTTCATTTAGACATAATCTCTTCAAGATACACATTTTCAACTTCCTAAAACATATCAAGCATATACATCATAATCATCACTTGACTTCATATGTTGTGACTTCAAGGCCATACTCACATTACACATATATACATATTCATATACTTCAAGTAAAAACCGCCGCCAAAGGTGGACCATACCACTGAAGATCATTTCAATGGAAACTAAACAAGATAGAACAACTTACCCTTCATCCATGCCTTTACCACCTTTTCTCAATATTCCACAAAATCATCATAAATAAATACAATAAGGCAGTAAATATCCATCATACAACATAAGAATATAAAACTCTAACATTATATAAACATATACATTAAATCCACTCCATAAGTCAGAAGTTGATAATAAGCATGGGTTCATTGGGGTTTTGACCTTAAAACCATCAACAAACATTGAAAAATATCATATTACATTCATTAAAATGATTTCATACAGGACCCTTACTTAGAATTCAAAATAGAAGAAGTTGGAGTTTGAAAACCCTTTTTGAAAAGTCTTTGGAATGGATCCTTGAGTGAAAGAAGGTTCAAGGATGAACTACCATACCTCTATATGAAGAAGCCCAGGGAATTTGGTGAAGAAAACTTTCAAAAACATCACTCCTACCATTCTTGAGTTCTAGCTTTTATGGAGATTGAGAGAGTTCTTTCTTGAAGGAGGGGTTTTGATTTTTTAAAATGAAGGCTAACTTAGGTTCTAGGAGTATAAAACAACTTAAAATACCCTAAATACCCTTAAACAAACGTTCATGCTCCAGAAAAGACTTGGGGTGAATTTATTAAAATACCCCAAGTGAGGCCGCATTGCAGCAGCTTTTGCAGGCCACCAATGACACCCACCAACGATGGACCGTCATTTGATTTACATTCTGTTGGTGAGGGATCGTAGTTTTAGTCTGCAGCTCAAAAATTTGCGGACTTGTAGGTCCAGTGAATGGACCAAGTCGACTAGCGGTCGCTTGGTCAACTTGCCTTCGTTTGGTTTGTTCATTCACACTGTTTTGGGAAGTTTCTGCCTTAGAGTTAGGTTCCTCCTCTACGGCCCCTTCTGGGTCCTAGGTGGAGTCGTACACGAACGTTAAACCCCTAAACATGGTCATGTAGGTCTTAGGGTCCTCCACAATCAATTAGGACTCCAACAACTCACAAAACATGCCAAGGCACACCAATACACACGCAAGCACATAGACGTCTAGTCGTCGAACGTCTTGGTCTTCCCTTGATGTTTATCATCCAAACTTACCAAACTGATCTCAAATATTAAAATACACTATTTTAACACATTATTAACTCATCAAACACAAGAGAAGCTCTAGTTAGAACTATTTCATTATGAGGGTCTTTGGAGGGACCATGCCCATCTTGATGAAGGAATTCACTACCAAGTTGACGGCTCATGGTCCTTGGGGCAGTGGACACCTTGGCCTTGCCAAGCCCCCTCATGACTAAGGCATTTCCACGACCATGGTAAAGAGTTGTGGTCATGACCATTGGCAGTGAAGTGGCTCGTGGAAGTAAGGGCAGTGGCTTGGCCAAAGTGCCTTGCCCCACATGCCACAAACGCAACTTCCCGACCACCTTCACGATCCATGGTGAAGACCACTTACTGTGAAGTGCCTCGTGGATCCTTGAGGGAGTGTTGAGCCGAGGTTGGAAGCTTTGGCCTTTTGCTTAGGCCCTTCCTTCCTTGACTTGGCACAAGCCCAAGCATCCATGTCGTTCACTAAAATACATTTTTAACCTAGATTCTAGAATGTGCCTTGAAGTTGACTCACTTAAACTAATTCAACAAGACCCGCAATCATCATACACCACACAAACACATAAACATACTAGACTAGTTCATGGTGGTCATGGTCATCCCTTGACGTTCAACCTCTAAACTCCTCAAATTAGACTTAGATCACCCTAGTTCATTTTGGGGGTTTTAAATTCTGCCCCACATAGAAAAATATTCGTCCTTGAATGACACTAAAACATATTCAATACTTTCAAAAGATAAAGACTCGAGACTAGCATCTCATTACCATGCCACATAATACACAATATACAGATAATTAGGAGGAACATCAACCCCACACAATCAAGAGACTCAAAACACAAAAAGAAAGTTTGAAAAACATCTACAACTTATCATGCAATAAGACTCTACATTTCTAATTACACATAGGAGGAACATCCTTCTCCACATATCATCATGCCCATTATATAATTTCTAAGCCCATTATCTCATGAAACACAATTATGCAACATTTTCAAAAACTTCACAATTAAGCATGCTTACAACTTTACTAATGATACATTTAGGCAATTCACTATAGAGGCATAATAATATGAAAGACAAAATCATTTAAGCGACGATTCAGCTTAATATCATCAAAGTATGCACAATTGTAGGAAATCAATGAAATTCATTTTCAGTTAGACTCCTAAACACATGCAACATGCTACTTGAAAGTTCTACCTCTTAAGCTTGAATAGAATAGAAGAAAAAAGTTAAGATCAATCCACCCAACTATTCACCATACTCACCCACATAAAATGAACCCATCAACTCTATCAGGAATAACTTAAAGGGAAAACTATAACTTACAAATACCTTCATCCGGATTTGCTTTAGCTTGGAGGTGATAGAAACGACCATAATTTGGAGGAATAGGAATTGTACCTTCAGTAGGAGATTTCATGGCTTCTGTCCCTGTATCCGCAATAGTAGGACAATCTCTCGCCTTATGATCATCCTTTCCACAACCAAAAAACCCACTAGTTCCGGCTAGACACTTCCCAAAGTGATTCTTTCCACAATGAAAACAAGTAGGCTTGACATTTTGAGAACCACCACCCCTCTCATGGTTAACCTTAGGAGAATTCGTGACATCTGGGTTTCGTGTCGTCTTCTTACACCTAGGTTGCTTTTGTCCGTCGGTTCTTTCTCTCTAAAAACCTCTACCCCTCCTTTAAAGTTTAGACTTCTCAATGGATTGAGCATACACCATAAGCCTAGATAGAGTCATATAAGGAGCATCACCGTACGACACTCTTCTTTCTCAATGTTGGCAACACCGGTCACAACCCTACTCTTCTCATCCCTAGGGTTAGACACCAAAGATGGAGCATACATAGACAATAGGGTAAATTTCAAAGAATACTCCTCCAAACTCATATTACCTTTCCTAAGTTAATAAAATCCTCAAACTTAACTTCTCTCTAAAAATGCCTCCTTAAACTCTTTTGTCACGACCCTCAAGTACCCCCTAGAAGTTAGGTAGAACCCTTGAGTCATGACAGGGTATACTTGACCCTTTGGTGTCTTGTAAAATCCCTTTAATTATCGTTCATTACATAAGCCATGAAAAGTAGTACGGAATTAAAAAATTTCAAGAAATAATTAATAAAAAGGAAATCTTTCAAAAATACTTAGAAAATCTCATCGTCACAAGCCAAACTTAAATACACAACATAATATCTTAGGGACACGGCCCTTTGCATTAAAAGAAATATATAATAAGTCTTTAAATAAGAAACTAAGAGAATAGGACTATGCCCTCGGATATATGAGGACATACTTTGTCTTGAGAGAGTAGATTCCCAAGCTTCGTCTCAAATCTTCAAAATCCTTCAACCTATAATTATTCTGTATAGAAAAGTATGGGTTTAGTAAAATAATGTACTAAGTATGGCATATGCAAAAACATGTAAAAAGGGACATTTTAGTATAAAAAGACTTTCATGCCAAATAAGTAAAACATTCATGAATTTAGAAACAAAACAACATAACAAACATCATTTAACACTTAGAGAAGGATTTCCATAATTTTCGCAAAAAGATGCACTTTGCAGTGAACTACCCAATATTTACATTAAACCATTTTATCTTTACAGTGAACCAATTTGACTCCCAAACAGTGAACTACCAAGGTATTGCCAAGTGGAAGCGAACTCATTTCCGTAGGAGTTTCCCTAGCCAAGGTTATCCTAAGACTCTCCGAGGTAAGACATGAAGGAAACGCCCATACACCTCTTTCAATGCACACCAAGGATATCCTTAAGACTACCCACCATAGGCTTATTCCACTCGGGAGAAAAGTCACCACTCAATCAGAAGACATTGGAAGAACACTCAAACAACACACCAAGAATTCCATTTCGGAATGCCTACTTAGTGCAATGAGTAGATGGCATCCCATTCCACCACCTACCCTAAGTACTACAGTCTTATAGAAGTCTTGGCACCAAGACTTCCCTTTCGGAAGGTCTACTTAGTGCAATGGATAGATAGCGTCCCATACCACAACCTACCCTCAGTAGTACGTTCTTTTAGAAGCTTAGTTCATTCAATTCATATAAGACTCACCAAGACTCCTCTTTCGGAATGCCTACCTAGTGCAATGGATAAATAGCGTCCCATTCCACTACCTACCCTAAGTAGTACACTCTTTTAGAAGACATAGCACTTTCATTACTTTTGTGGGGGTTAGCTTAACTGACATAGATCATGAGATCTATACATGGAATCTCAATATTAACCCCTATCGGATGAGGGATCCTCACTTGCCTAGAGTAAGGTCATTCTCTTAGCTTTTACATGGCTTTCCCAATAGCTACACCTATGCACCCATAAGGAGATTTCTACTAAGTAACTCATTCTCTACTAACGAGGAGTAGTCATCTCAAGAGGTATATTGGAATACAACATTGTAACTCACGAAGTGTAACCACCCCTTTTTCATATCCTCTCGGTGCTAAGCATAATTCCCAATGGATTCTCAACATTTTATAATATAGGTTAAGGATAACTAGTGAACACCACATCTCAACTCACGAAGGGTATTCATCCTCCGACCTACCTTAGAAAGCTCTTACAATGTAGTGAGGTTGCTACTACGCACCTCATCTCATCTCACGAAGAGTGTTCACCCAAAAACTCCCCTTTTTACTTAACTTAGCTTCATTCATTCATTTAAGTGTGTGTGTGCATGTGAACACACCTTGAATATAAGCATAATTTAATTTACCTTAAATTCTATACGTGCTTTAGAACTTCATTCATCACATCACACACTTTACATACTTCACATATATACATTTCTTCATTTAGGCATAATCTAAGCAAAACATGCAATTCAAGCTTCATAATACACAATACAAGGAGCATCTTCAATATCACTTCATTTCACATATTAGGCCTTCAAAGCCACACTTAAAATACATACTAAGTATAATAAAATTCATCAAGTAAACATCGCCACCAAAAAGGTGGACCATACCACTCAAGAGAAATTTATAAAGAGAGTTAACAATGAAACCAACTTACCATTCTTCCAAATCCTTCACACTTATTTACAATTTTACTCAACATTTCATCATAAAATAGCTCTTAGGGAAGTATCTAAACAACAATATCAACCATAAGAAACCAAAGTTCAAAGACCACCAACTCATGCTTAAAGCACACTTACGTGATCCTCAAAGCTACACTAGATAAGAACCTTTAAAAACATTCTTCACTAATAGAACCTTAGAGTCCTTTAAGAGACAAGTAATCATGTCACATCCGGGAAGCACCCCCTAGAAGTAACATGGCGTACTTAACCTCTCGGAGGTCTTATACAAGCCCTTAATTATCATTCATTGCATTGTCATAGTAAATATACCGGAAAATTTAAAATTTTTCATAGCACATCATATGCTAGAAACATCACTTCATATATAAATAAATTATAAGTCATAATACATATTTGGACATTAAGTCTCTTGGTCATCCTAGACTCAACATCATAAGAGTACTTTAGGGACACGACCCTTACAACATAATACATAACTGTACATTTATAAAACTTTATAGTAAGCTAAACATTTGGACATCATTGGACTTAAGGATTCCTTTTCTTGAGATTGAGAATCACATATCAAGCATTTATAGAGACATCCTTTAAGAATCCATAACCTATAATTTGTGTAAAAATTAGAGAAGAATGGTGTTAGTACAAAGAATGCACTAAGTATGGCAACCATGCAAAAACATGCATGTAAAAGGGACATTTTCTTGAAATCATACTTCATGCATTTTTGAGTAAATCTTCATAAAACCTTTGTATAATAGCATTTATATCATTGACATGCTTCATATAGACATATTCAAAATCCAAACATCATATAAAATCACATATATAATTTAAGCCATTTTTAGGGTTACGTTTCAGTGAACTATTTGACGTAACAGTGAACTTCCTTTCCTTTAATTTCTAATATTCCCAAGTATCCCTCTAGTGATACTTGGTGAAATGCAGCACCTTAAGCCTGCAAAGAAACCATTCATACGACCTACACAAGCCAACACATACCATCATAGAAGTATAACACATCATAGACACATTTAAGTCAAGACTCTATTGGCTTTACACTAAGCTACATCAATTTGCACATATATTTACTTCACTTCACATAAATCATTATAAGACTTTCTTCATGACCCCAATCTTAGTATACTAGTGCAATGTACATGTGAAGTCCCATAAAATCACACATACTTAGTAAATCCATCATGAGACCACAAACCTTAACATTCAATTCATACATCAACATAGTAAGTGAACACAACTTCATTCATTGCAAGAAAGCCCTTCATCATATGGTCATTAAGACCCACATATTGCATATAATAACAAGACCACATCATATAGGTTCATTAGGACTCATACCATGTACTTCATCACAACAAGTAGACAATTACTACAAAGTCATGCATAAGGAACATATACATAGAGGCATGCATTACAACACCTTCTTAGGACATCCCTCATGAGCCACTTGTGCAATGCATAGGTGAAGTCCCATACCCCCACCTACACTAAGTAACTACCCTTAGTTTATGCTAGTTAAGGTCCTTACTTTATTTCCGTTGTCCATTTTACTTTAGGGAAACTAAGTTTTAACCGACACTAAGACCATGGGTGCTAAACATGGAATTTGGTGTTGTCGAGCCTTACAACAAAGGAAGGTGTTCTTACCTGGACAAGGTAGAACATTAACACATTCTAGAATACTAAGTGAATTCACTTGCTAGATCCTATGTGGCAAGCATAGTTATGAAACTTGGAGGTACATGTGAAAACCCTCTTTATGCCAAATGGGGCATTATGGTTATTCACTTATGGAAACCCTCTATATACCTATTGAGGCATTGTGGTTATCCACTTCATGAGATTTATGGTAGACCTTCCTTCCCACATTGGGAAGGGACACCACTCATATTCAAGTTCAATCGGTTCTAAGCTAAGTTCCCTTTATTAAAAGCCTTTTAACATTACTTTATAAAATTAGGCTTAGGAGAGTCATCCCCTCATATGCTTATCTCGTAGGTAATAGATGAGAGTTCATCAAGCTAAATCATGTGAGAAATCTCTTCACATGGACATAGCATAGGTAAAGCACTATCTAGTTTAGGGTACACATGAATACAACTTTCAATGACCCTCTATTGACTAGATCTTCATACATGTGTGTATACATATATGTGAGCAATCCTTTCACATGAAACCATAGAGCCACACATGTTTATACTTATTTTCATTCGTGCATAATTGTACCAGTTTAACTATATGAGCCATGCTTTCATATAAACACAATTAGACACTAGGTATAATCATACTTCATCATACCACATAATTCACATTATACCATATAAGACATGTTCATAACATACTTTCATGGACTCAAGCTTAGCATGAATAATTGTAGATATTAGTGAATATGAGAACTACCTTTCATTTATACACCATGACCTATACTACTTGTAAGCATGCATGTAAACTGAGGGTGTGTGTGAATTGGTAAATATGATCACATAATGTCTATCAACAACACATTGAGGCAGCCACCCTCTTAGTACCACAATACACTTTCAAGCATAGACCACACAACTGTCACGCCTCAAAACCCATTAAGACGGACAGGCACCCGATGCCCTAAAGGCCCGAGAGAACCAACCTACAACCTGTTCTTACTGAGCATATACTATAACAATTGAGACAAGTTAACTTTGGATGCAGCGATACAAACCAACGTAAGTAGATCCAAAAGTTATATACAAGACTTGGCCTTTTAGGCCACAACTCCTTAAGACACAACTGAACCATGTACATACGTCTACAAAGCCTCTAAAAGATAGAAGACTAGAGTAGGTCGGGACAGACCCCGCCTTACCCTTAACTACGATACAATCCAAACGAATTTACCAAGGACTTAATAAAGCTCCGAATCAACTTGGAGCTCACCAAAAGTAGCAGAATTTCGAGTGCTCCTACTGAGGAGGTCTACTAGCTGGAGTACCTGAGCCTGCAGCATGAAATGCAGCGTCCCCAATAAGGGACGTCAGTACGAAAAATGTACTGAATATGTAAGGCAAAAAGTATATGTAATACAAGGCACAAATGAAATCAAGTAGCAACATATGAGTGCATAGATTAGGAGAGAAGACCACCTTTGCTTACTCTTGTGGAATCAAGTAAGCTACATTCTTTTCTTTACCTTTTTGTATGTTATAATCTTTGTTGGGCATGTGATACAAGTGACCAGCTGATCAGTGGTAGAAGAGGATGACCCCATGCTAGGCGTATTAACCCCTGGGATGCGGTCCTCATAATTACACAACTTGGGATCGGCCCATGCTAGGCTTTCGCCCCTGAGCTACCACCCTTCTATACCAATAGGGATCGGCCCATGCTAGGCTTTCGCCCCTGAGCTGCCACCCTTAATTATATAGATTTCTTCACTTAGATTATTTAATCTTTGAGATTATTGTTAATCAGTTCATAACTCTTTTGAGATGTTATTTTGGATAATCGTAACATTTTGAGATGTTGATTTGGTGGTCATAATCATCTTGGAGACATGAAATTACGGAACAGTAGTGGAATACATGTAAACAATACTTTGAGGCAGTAACAATGACATAAGGAGCTAAGAAACATCAACACCTTATTTTAAGACCTTAATGGCACAATTGACTTCAATTGGCTTAGGAGAAGGATTCATCGAACTTTCTTTTGCAAATACCATTTCTATAACCGCACAAGGGGAAATTACACAAGTATAGAGTAGTGAACATATAATGAAGTATTTCCATGTACTTAGAATGGGGAAAGAAATATTATTAGCTATTTGGAGATAGTACGTTGCCACTATGCTTCCTTTTCTAGAAATAGACCTTATGGGAATCACTTCATTGATATTAATTGCAGGTGCCAGATTTCATGCCAAAAGGATATAGAATCGAATAGCCTTACATACCTTATATTTATGACCAATACCACTATCACGATTCAGCCTTCCTTATTGGGTGCTAATCTACAACATAAGTCATGATTAAGCTAACATCAGCAGCTAATCACAAATAAGGTTCTCCAAAAAGTAGCTAAATATTTGATGGGAATCAGGCCAACAACCTTACATAAAATGGTGAACCACCACACCCTTCCTCTACACATTAATACAACTTCAAAACATCATTTCCAGAGATACCCAACAGCCCTCACAACAAATAGTTCATAAGGCAGCCACTAACAATCTCAAATCTTTCAGCATAATAGGAGAATATTGACTCAAAGATTTATCACAATCCATGAATTCTTGATAAACATATACAAAATTCTCCACTCCAAACATGATCAAAGAGAGGAAAACAAATGGGTTGAAGTCTTACCTTAATTCTGAAAATTTATCCTCTAAAACTTGTACTTCAAGAATTCAAACTCTCCTTCAAACTCTTACTTGAAAAATTAGACAGCACTCAAGAACTCTAAGGTGTTTTAGGGCTTCTAATTGAAGCCAAGAGAGACCAAGAAAGAACTTAGGAAATCTGAAATTTTTGCAAGTTCAAAATGGAGAATAATACTTGATCCTTATCCTTTGAAAAAGGAGGTGTTATGGCCGACACTCTTGACCAATTTTGGGCCATATAATGTCAAGTAGGTGCCCCACCTGCTTGTCCTTTTAACTTGGGCCCTTTTGGACTTAATATAATTGGACCTTGGCTGTCCATTTTTTTCCTTTGTTCTTTTAATCAGCTTGGAACAGATTAGTGCAAGTAGGTGGTACACACTTGGCCCAATAACATGGTAAAACAAATCTTAGGAGGTCATGTACGTACTTAGTTTCACTTGGGCTTTATCCATAATGGCCAATTGGCAGATTTGGCTGTTGGGCCTTCTTTCATTCACATTTTCTTTAATAGGTTTGGGCTTCAAATAAGCCCCTAAATATAAGCCTAAATCTGATCAATCAAACTTGGGCCCTTTAACTATAATATAGATCAAGTAGGTGATGCAGCTGCTAGCTCAATTACCACCTTACTATAATTACTTAAATACTTTCCATCGGAGTTAACTTGCAATACCTATGTTAAAACGTGCAAGGCATTACATCACCTTCCAAGCTAGTTTAAACCAACACTAATCATGTAAGAAACATGATCCCTCACATACACTATAAGTATATGTCAAGTATAACATGAATAGAACTACCACATACAAAAATACAGGCCGTTACATCCTTCCCACCTTGGAACATTCGTCCTCGAATGTTAGCATGGTTGTGCGGCCTAAACAAGTCAAGCCTAAGCTAGTACTACTATTAATCACATTGAATATATAGACTTATACTTACTTGTCAATGCCTCCACTAACATTTTGATCATTCCCACCAGTGTGGAAGAGGTGAGGATACTTCAATTTCATTGCTTCTTCTGCTTCCCATGTAACTTCTTCTACTTGTTGGTTTCTCCATAGAACTTTTACAGAAGCTACTTCTTTATTTCTTAACTTCCTAACTTGTCGATCCAGAATAGCAATGGGTACTTCTTCATAAGTGAGATCTCCTGTAACCTGTACGTCTTCAGTAGGAGTAATACAAAATGGATCACCTACGCATTTCCGTAGCATTGAGACATGGAACACCGGATGAACTGATGAAAGCTCTTGTGGTAGCTCTAACTCATAGGCTACTTGGCCAAATTTTCGGATAATCTTATATGGCCCTATATAGCGTGGACTCAGCTTTCCCTTTTTACCAAACCTCATTACCCCTTTCATCGGAGACACCTTCAAGAACACCCAATCCCCTATAGAAAATTCTAGTCCTCTCCTTCTAATATCTGCATATGATTTATGTCGACTTTGAGCTGTTTCTAGCCGCTGCTGTATCACTTTGACTTTTTCCATAGCTTGATGAACAAGATCTGGCCCAAATAAGGAAGTTTCACCCATTTCGAACCAGCCAATTGGTGATCTACACTTTCGACCATATAAAGCTTCATAAGGTGCCATTTTAATGCTCGAATGATAGCTATTGTTATAAGCAAATTCAATAAGTGGTAGGTGATCATCCCAGCTACCCTTGAAATCTAATATACAAGCTCGCAGCATATCCTCAAGTGTCTGAATCGTACGTTCTGCCTGACCATCCGTTTGAGGATGAAAGGCTGTACTTAAATTCACTTGTGTTCCCAAACTCTTTTGAAATGACTTCCAAAAATTTGCTGTAAATTGAGCTCCTCTATCCGATATTATAGAGATTGGCACTCCATGTAGTCGAACTATCTCTTTAATGTACAACCTCGCATACTCTTCAGCTGTATAAGTAGTCTTCACCGGCAAGAAGTGTGCTGCTTTGGTAAGTCTATCAACTATTACCCATATGGAGTCAAACTTCCGGAATGAGCGAGGCAAACCAGTAACAAAATCCATGTTGATCATGTCCCATTTCCAAATTGGAAGTTCTATACGCTGCATGTAACCTCCGGGCTTTTGGTGTTCTACTTTTACCTGTTGACAGTTTGGACACTGAGCCACGAATTCTGCAATGTTCTTCTTCATGTTCCCCCACCAATACATTTCTTTCAAGTCATGATACATTTTAGTTGACCCCGGATGAACAGAGTACCTTGAATTATGTGCTTCCATCATGATCCTCTTTCTTAGTTCATCTATATTAGGTACACACAATCTGTTTTGACATCGAAGTACTCCGTCTTGCTTAAGCTCAAACGCCTTTGTCATACCATGTAGTACATTCTCTTTAAGTTGTAAAAGAATTGGATCAGTGTACTGCTTCTCTTTCACTTCCACTATTAA